>CM035226.1:112064616-112265584 GCA_020226215.1 Sindora glabra
AAAAAATAATAAGCAAATAAACCTAATATTTCAGGTACTTATTGAACCCAGCATCCAATTGGATTGTGTAAGCTTAGACCCGAACCTAAACCGAAATTACTATCTCAGAATCCAATTTACATCGGGTCCGTTAGATTGGGTAAGACCAATTTGAATCCAATTGCCATCCCAAGTTGAAAAATGAAGAGCTCATATAACAGTGAAAGCTTCGATGTTCAATTTTCTTATTCTCTACATACCTAAGCCCAGTCATCAACTAAGCTGGAACGGAATTAGTGATCTGTGTTTCCCTTATTTTCTTCTCTAAATTCTTTGTTTGGGATGAGTTAGATTTATTTTCCAAGAAAACAATGGGAAAGTCTGCAATGGGAATGTTTGACCGAGTTCAGAACAAAGCAAAAAATAATAATAATAAGAATGAATTTGGATATGTTTTTGTTTTGTGTTTTTTAAAATATAGAATAATTTTAAAAATAGTTTTTAAAAAATAAGTGAAATAAAAATGTGTTTGTTAAAAGCAGTTTTTTTTAAAAAGAAAATTTAGGTAAAGGAGAAGAGGGTTCAGTATATTAATTATTTTATTATAATTATAAAATTGATAATTATTATAATTATCAAATTAAAGTTATTAATAATTATAGAATAATTAATATATTTATTGTTATCCAAATAAATTTTTTATGATAAATACGTAACAAAATTTATCTAAATTAAATAAAAAAAAGTAAAATTATGATTTAATCATCTATTTTTTCTACTTCATTTTTCTTTTATTATTTTCTATTATATTTGATTTCCTCTTAACTCCTAAATATATCATTGTGTTGCTTACAAATACGAAAAAAATTAGAACCACTTATGGATCTGCTCTTTCCTCTCTCTCAATTTTTTCTGTCTCTAATTATTTGACCCTATCTTCTTCTTTGATTTTCTCTTTGTCTCTCTAATTTTACTTTTGATCTGCTCTTATTTAAAGTTAGAAAATAAAATAAATTCTCTCTTAATATCAATTATCTTCATATTTTACATTCAATTTAATCTCTTTAATTAATAAATAATTATCAGACTAAACATAAAAGTTAAAATTAACATTTGCATATTATATGTTTATTTTTTACAACACTAAAAGGATTAATAAGTAAGATAAAATTAATCTTTTTTTTAGAGATTGACGTGAAAATAAGAAAATCACAGGAATAACTAACAAAAAAATCAAAGAAAATGAAAATAAATATTTAAAGTACTGAAAATACGAAAATAACTAATAGATCTAAAAGGAAAATGTTACATAGAAATAAAATAAAATAAAATAAAATAAATAGATAATGCTCATAAAATTTAATGATAAATGAAAAATTAGAGCAACTTTTTAATTTTCAATAATTTTCACTTTTTCGAAAAAATTAATTATATTTAATATGACCAAGACAGTAGATGAGTTTGCAACAATGAGAAAAAATGACAATCAGAAATAGACAAAACGCATATTTTTATAATTTCGTTATTTTTCATTATTTGATTTTTAAGATATTTTTTAAATGTGATCTTAGATCAAAAACAATGTCTACATTGACTTTTACAATTGCCACCACGTACCTATCCTCACTCAATCTCCACTCATTGCTAGCACTTCTTACCACCGCCATCCGACGCTAAACCTCTCGGGCGTTTGGTTTTATTGGTTCAACCTCTAGGAATAAAGGCAATGGAATCCCATTAGGGTTACAAGGAAAATGTAATGGTTATCTTTTTTTTTAATTTAATTTTAAGGAGAATTCATCCTTCTAAAAAGATTAATTTCATCATTAAGTTGCCTCTTTTTGAATATTAAAATAAATGAATGAAAAATTAAAAATATAAATCCTAATTTATTAAATACAATTTAATAGTAGAAACATTTAACCTCTTAAAAAAATAAAATTCCTCGTAGCATTATATTTTTTTAAGTATTTGATCCTTTCACAAGGTGACATTGCATAATATAAGATTCTCTTCTAGTTTATTAGTTAGGAAATGAAATCAAACTTTAATAAAATTTTAAATTTATAAAAAAATTATTTTAATGGTAGTGATGATAACGACAATGATAATAATAATGGTGATGGTAATAAAAGTAGTAATGGAAATCATATGGTAATAAGTGAGAGGGATAAAAATTACTAAGGGTGGTGTGTTGTGTAATGAGTGAGAATTGTGCCTATTTTTTTATTTTTTTATTGGGTAATGTAATATGAAATTTTAGAGAGCAATAATGAAGTTAGAATTTTTCACACAAGAGGGCCGAGTTTCAAAATTTTTATAAAACATATACAAATTTTAATTTTTTAAGGAATAATATAAAATTATTATATATAAGATTAAAGATTTCAAAATTTTTAGAAGGTACCATTACGGGCTCTAGCACCATCAAGGAGGTAAAGGATTTCGAATGGAGAGAGTTAGTTAAAGATAAGTATGATAATAGGTTTAAGGGAAACTTAGATTTTATTCATTTGTAATTTTGTTCTTTTTCACTTAACCCATCTATACTTTTAGTGTTACAATTCATTTACCCACATATGCTTTCAATAATTAATACTTTATTCATTAAAATTATTTTTTATCTAAAATTTAATAAACTAAAAGACTTATTTTAGTCCTTATAAAATTGAATTTTAGTCAATTTCATTCTTGATTAAAAATTTATATCAACATGGTTCATATAGATTAAAAATATTAAATTTTAATTTTTTCATACATGAGATAGAATACTGAATTATTGTATAAGAGGACTAAAATTTGATGTTTTTAATCTATATGGACCATGTTGATATAAATTTTGAATCAAGAATGAAATTGATTAAAATTCAATTTTATAAGGACTAAAACAAGTTTTTAATCAATTTAATAGAAAATCTATGCACACTACATGTAACATATGATCCTTACTTCTTCATATTTTGACTCAATGTGGTACCAACTCAGAAGTAACTTGCCCCTTAAAAACCTTATTTGACACTCTCAATTCAATACTTGTAGATTAAATTATGAAAGACAAATTCCAATAAAATTATATTTTTTTGGGATAATTTAGTTCTAAGTAAACGTTAAATTGAATTAATATTTAAGAAAGTAAAAATTATATACAATGCACTTGAGTTTTTGTTAGATTTTGGATAAAAAATAATTTAGGTGAAAAATATTAATGATTAAAAGTATGGATAGATAAATTATAACATTTAAAATCACAAGTAGATTTTGTAAAAAAGGATAAAACCATAAGTGGAAAAAGTGTTATCTTTCCTAAATTTTAATACATAGGAATCAAACACTAGTAAAAAATATTTTTTTTCTAGTTCAATTATTGACTCCTTATCTTCAACTGAGGCAACATTTATTTTGGTAGAAAATATTTTTTTATAGGAATATAGTTATGAACTATCAAAATGATGGAAAATAATTGATATATTTAATATTTAATATGAGTTTGGTGGAAGATAATTTTCTCTTATCCTACCTTTAGGGATCGTTCTTTTTAGGTAATTGTATAAGTAGTAATCCACTTAATACATATATTATGTTTGAGGGTTTAAATTTACAACATGAGGAGAATAAAATTCATAAAATAGTATCAAGTGTCATTGCACCACTAAGAATATCAGCTTTAGGATTATTTTTTTAATCATAATGTATTAAAACATATAGTAATCCTTTGTTTATATAATTAAAAAGAAGAGATTTTCCTAAGCAAATTATATTCAGAGAAACAAATAATGCCTAAATGTCATCTTAATTAATACCGCGTTCTTTCATGATATTTATTAACCATTGTTATGATCATTTAATAATATTAAAAACATAAAATTTTTAGAAGTCTATTTCTTTTTATTCAATTTTGCATTTTTATGATAAATTAAGATTTGTTTATTTCATCAAAAAATATTTTTGAAAAATATTATTTATATGTATATAAGTAAAGAAGTGATATATTATTTATATAACTTGTGAAAAAAAAATGCCTAGAGTCATAGTAGTAGAGGGAAAATAAATTCCTCTTTATTAAAGAAGGTTTCTATCTCTAAACTACTCATATTTAATATTAAATAAATAAAATATAAATTTTTATTTTAACATTTTATAACTAGATTTTTATGAAAAATATTTTTTATCAAAACAAATGAACTCTAAAATGAATTGAAATAAAGTAAATTCATGTTATCAATATTATTAAATATTTCTTAACTAACATATTTAAGGCACAACTTAAACTTTATTTAGCACAAATAAGTAATAATTTTTATATAATTGATAAATTAATTAATAAATTAGCTGGTATCAAAAGTGTTGGGTAGAATTAACTTTTGACTCAATTGAAAATATAAAATAATATAAAAGAATATATTAATATGAATAAATATATAAATTAAATTAATTTATAATTATTTTGAAACTAAATTATATTAATACAACGAAGATATTTAATATTAAAATATAATTACTTAAAATATAATTAATTATATTTTAATATTGCATATTTATTTATTTACTTATTATTTATTTATTTTTTTACAAAATAATATAATTACATAAATTTAATTAATTATATTTTATGGCATCATATATTTATTTATCAACTTACTTGTTTCTTAATTATTTATATTAAATTAATGATCATATGCTAAATATTTATTTATATAATTAGAATATGAGTTGCCATTGAATTAAAAAAAGAGAGAAACAAGAAAAAAAATAAAAGTTATCAATTATCTTGTAAAACTTATTAGATTAGATCTCATTTTTTTTCAAATAAGTTACTATATCGTAGAAACTAATTTATAACTTATTAATTAAGATAATAGATTATAAATTAACTTATTTATTTTATCAAATATATACTTAATAAAACTTTTTTTAATGTATGAAGATCAGATAATTTTGATCAAACAATTACTTTTAAACAGGACAATAATGTATTGTATAATAAAATAGCAAACAGAGAATATATGGTATAATATTATCAGACGTAATATTGAAGTAACAAATTTTATCATACAAAATTTATATTTGTATATTTTTTTGACATACTACGCATGCACTTACGCAGCATTCCTTGTATTACTATTATTATTATATTAGTAGGTCATGTCATATGCAACAAATAACCAGGGTTAAATTGCAAGATCAATGTGGTAAAATAACGATAATCGGGCCCGCCGTCCCTTAGGCAGGAAACTTTATATAAAATAATCATATTTGTATTTCCTATTTTTACGTATTATCTATTAGGGGTAAAGTAAATTAACTTGAGCTAAACTTTGTTTGAATAGGTCATACTTACATAAAAGAATATTGGTCTGACTTGTTCTATAAGATTGCAGTGGGCTTAAAATATTCTGTCTAGCTTGACTTATACATAAATTTTTCAAAGTTTGATTTTATCTCTTAATTTATATAGATTTATTAGTAAATATTAAATATTTTTCAAACATATTTTCAGAAGTAGATTTAAATTGAACCTGCTGAGTATTAATATTATTAATAATAACTTAACTAATATAAAAAATTAGTCGGACTTGAACAAATGATAATACATATTTTAATTTGAACTCTTATTGATAAAAAATTGAAAAATTCATATTAACTCAACAACAGTTAACAAATATTATATAAAGTTAATAAGTTCAAAACTTAATTCAAATTCGGTTTGAATTTCTTGATTGCAAAATAAAAATAAATATCACAATAATAATTATAAATTTATCTTTTAAATAACTGTAGTATAATATTAAAATATAAGCTAATTTTAAAATGATAAAGATGTTTTAAAGTTTTTTATATTCTTTTTAAAAAAAATTCTACTAAATATTATATTATTTAATATATGAAAAATATGGCCAATCTAATAAATTAATAAGTTAAGTTTTAGATAATACGGTCAATTTTTTTTTTAAAAGGGACAAAATATTTAACCCATATTTATTATATTTTATAAATAAAGTAAAAAATGTTAAGCTGATAGGAAGCCAATATCTACCCGTATATTGCATGCACTAATGGGGCACTTCTCATATTATTATTATTAGGTCAATTCTAATGTGTTTTACTCAATACATATAGGAATTAATTTTGTTGAGGAGTTGTGAATTATTAAATTAAATATTTTTTATAAAAAAAATATAAAATTGAATGTGAATTTTTAGATTTTATGCATTAAATAAAATTCAATATATAAAAGAACTTATCTTAATATTAATGGGTCTTATGTTATGCAACATATTAAACAAGGGTTAAATTCGAAGATGAAGGAATGATAAAATAATAATAACTGGACCTACCTTCCTTTACACCGAAAATTTTATGTAAAGTACACATTATATTCTTATTATTCAGATTATTGATATTTATACTTTTAATACTGAGTTGATTATTAGATTTGACAATCAAAGTAATATTGATAGCATAAAGAATAGTTTAAATGCCCCTATTGTGCGCGCACTTACGCAACACTCCTTTTATTATTATTATTATTATTATTATTATTATTAGACCTTATGTTATGCAACATATTAAACAAGGGTTAAATTCAAAGACGAAGGAATCATAAAATAATAATAATTGGACCTATTTTCCTTTATATCGGAAATTTTATGTCGAGTACACGCTACACATTATATTCTTATTGTACAGATTAGTGATCTTTATACTATTAATATTGAGTTGATTATTGGATTCGACCGTCAAACTAATATTAATAGTATAAAGAATAGTCTGAACGCCCTTATTACGTATGCACTTTCACAATACTTCTTATATTATTATTATTACTACTAGGCCTTATTCTATGCAACATATTAAATAAGGGTTAAATTCTAGGATGGAAGAATGATAAAATAATGATAATTGGACCTACTTTCCTTTACATTAGAAATTTTATTTAAAATACACATTATATTTTTATTATTCAAATTATTGATCTTTATACTATCAATACTGAGTTGATTTTTGGATTATTGCGCAGTCAAATTAAAATTGATATTATAAAGTACAATCGGAACACCCTTAATGCACATGCACTTACGCGGCATTCCTTATATTATTATTACTAGGTCTTATCCTATGCAACATATTAAACAAGGGTAAATTTGAAGATGAAAGAATGATAAAATAATTATAACTGGACCGACTGCCTCTTACACTGAAAATTTTACGTATAGTACTCATTATATTCTTATTTATTCATAATACTGATTTTTTATGCTATCGGTAGGTAGTAAGTTGGTTGTTGGATTCAACAATTAAATTAATATTGGTACAAAGAATACTTTGAATAGTAAAATTATAGTCTACATTTTATATAGAACTCTTTATAAAGAGAAATTCTTAAATACATGGAAAATAATATATGAAATTATTTAAAATAAATTTTAAATATTAAATTATTTATAAATTTTAATTTAATATTATAATTACAATTATTGTTATTATTGCATTAGGTTATTCAAATGGGCGGACTTCATATATTTTCATGAATCTCAAACTAGTAAAAGGTCAAATAAAGAATTCATATTAAATTGAGATCACTACAAGACTCGTATATATAAAAATGTAAGGGGCTATTCATTTGAATTGTCAAATTTAATAATCAATTGTAGTTTCTGCATGGAATCAAAGCTCATTAATAATATAATTTTTAAAAATTATTTAAATAGTTTTATATAATATATGCCTTGTACTTAATAATTTCTCCCATGTAAAGGATAGGTAGATCAATTAATTGATCCAATTATCATTATGGAAGGAATTTCGATGTGCTAATTGTATTGGTGCAATATTAATCTAAGCCATTAAATTTGATTCATTTTGTGCAGGGATGAAATCTAATGATTTAAATAAGTGGTCCCTTATGATTATCATTGTTTATCTAAGGTGTAATCCATTAATTGGTGCAGGAGAAATGTCATCTTACTATTATAGAAAAATTAATATAACATTAATATTGTGGCATATCAGTATATTACTAAATTAATTTAATTGTTCATCTATTATTGTATAACATATTAAATTTAATTTTAAAAAATTAAAATTAATATAAAATAGAACTTAATAATATATCAATATATCATTATATTAACGATGAATTGCATCGTAGGTGTTATCATTGTTTAAAATGAATTGATTCATTTTATGCAGGAATGAAATCTAATGATTTAAATAAGTGGTCCCGTATCATTATCATTGTTTATCTAAGGTGTAATCCATTAATTGGTGTAGGAGAAATGTCATGTTAATATTATAGAAAAATTAATATAACATTAATATTGTGGTATACTAGTATATTACTAAATTTAATTGTTCATTTATTATCGTATAACATATTAAATTTAATTTTAAACACTTAAAATTAATATGAAATAGAACTTAATAATATATCATTATATTAATGGTGAATTGCATTATAAGTATTAGTGTTGATCTTTATTTTAAAGAGGTGTTGGTTTTATAAATTATTACTATTATGTTTTCAAAATACTCTTTTTTTTAATCATGAGGAGGCGGTCGTAAATTAAGAATTTTGAAAGGGCATAACTCCTTGATTAGTTAATCAGTTTTTGCATATAACCACTTTTTTTCATTTGTCTTCCCATGATATTTTCATAAAAAATAAGAAAATTTGAATTTGGGGGGTCCACTGGACCAAAAACGTATAGATTAAATTTAAAAATTTGAATGACTATAACTTTATGCTTGATTGTTCATTTTGGGTGATTTTTTTTATTTCATATAACTTTTTGAGATTTATGTACTTGTAAAAAGCTAAAGGCATTTTGCCAACTTGATTGGCAAAAAAAGGCCTTTTTAAAATGACTTTTTTTAATTTTTTTTCTTTTTTTTGTTATTTTTTTAACTTTAATCTAATTTTTATTAATTTAAATTCATTCAAATCTCACATTAAACTTTTGCTCTATAACTCTTTTGGTGTTCAGTAGTGTCATAACAACTTTTTTAATAAACAAAACTACTATAGAATAATATATTACTATTTACAAATCAAATAATAACATGTTATTATTTAGTCTCTAAATAATAACATTGACTAAAAACTTAAAATAAATGGATAAATCAAATTTTCTTAACAAGCAAGTTGCTAAATTCATTCAAATCTCATATTAAACTTTTACTTCTTAACTCTTTTGTTGTCCAATAGTGCTATAAAATTTTTTTCAACAAACAAAATTATATAATAATATGTTATTATTTGTAGATTAAATAGTAACATATTATTATTTAGTCTTCAAATAATAACATTGATAAAAAATTTAAAATAAATAAATAAATAAAGTCTTATTAAAAATTAAATTTCTAAAGAAAAAGGCGTTACTATTTCATTTTAAATAGTAACATCGTCCAAAAATCCTAAATAAATAGATAAATCAAGTCTTATTGATAACTAAATTACGAAAGAAGAAGATGTTAGTATTTTATTTTCAAATAGTAATATTGACAAAAGAATTTAAAATAAATAAATAAATCAAGTCTTATTAACAACTAAATTATCAAAAAAGAGGGTATTACTGTTTCGTTTTCAAATAGTAACATGTTACTATTTAGTTTCAAAATAGTAATATCGATAAAAAATTTAAAATAAATAAATAAATCAAATCTCATTAATAATCAAATAGCCAAAGAAGAGGGTGTTACTGTTACTGTTTGATTTCAAAATAGTAACATCAATAAAAAAATTCAACATAAATAGATAAATTGAGTTTCATTAACAATTAAATTATCAAAGAAGAGGATGCTACTATTTTATTTTCAAATAGTAACATCGACTAAAAATCTAAAATAAATGGATAAATCAAATTTTATTAACAACTAAATTACTAAATAAGAAAGTATTATTATTTCATCTCTATATAGTAACATATTACTGCTTGGTTTTAAAATAATAACATTAAAAATTTAAAATAAATGGATAAGTTAAGTCTCATTAATAATCAAACTGTCAAAAAAGAAAGTGTTATCAAATAGTAACATCGATAAAAAATTTAAAATAAATAAATAAATCAAGTCTCATTAACAACCAAACTACCAAAGAAGAGAATATTACCAAATAGTAACATATTATTATTTTATTTCTAAATAGTAATATTAATAAAAAATTTAAAATAAATGAATAAATTAGGGATGCTTAACGTACTGGATGGACCAGTCGGGCCGGGCCAAAATTCGTTTAAGCTTGTTTTTAAATGGACCTATTTTGGCCAGTCTGGTCCGATCCACTTCGCTAACCTGTCAAACTGGTTCGCAGGCTAGCCTTTTTTTCATATTTTAATTTATATTTTTTATTTTTTATTATATTTATTAATTATTTTTATTTTTATTATATTTAATTATTTTAAGTATTTATATTTAATTTTTTGATAGTTGAATTATATTTTTTTATTAAATTATAATATAAAAATAATTAATAAGATATTTTTTAATGTAAATGTTATTTAAATTATTAAATATAATTTTTTTTAAAAATAAATGTTGTTTCATTTAGGTCCATAGATCGGTTCGGTCCATTTAGGACTTGTTTGTTTTAGTCTACGGACTAAACGAACTAACCTGTTTAGTCCCATTTTTAAACAGACTTAATTTTTTGAGTCTGATCTGCTGGAAGTTAGCGGACCAGTCCGTTTGGCTAGTGGACTAGTCTGTTTGGCTTGTGGATTTCTAGCCCATTAAGCGCTTCTAGGATAAATCAAGTTTCATTAACAATCAAACTATCAAAGAAGAAGGTGTTATTATTTTGTTAACAGTAACATCAATTAAAAATCTAAAATAAATGGATAAATTAAGTCTTGTTAATAATTAAATTATAAAAAAAAAGGTGTTACTATTTCATCTCTAAACAATAACATATTATTGGTTTGTCTCCAAATAGTAAACATCGACTAAAAATTTAAAATAAATGGATAAATTATGTTTCATTAATAACTAAATTACCAAAGAAGAAAGTGTTACTATTTCATCTCAAATAGTAATATTGATTAAAAATCTAAAATAAATAGATGAATCAAGTTTAATTAACAATCAAACTATTAAAGAAGAGGGTGTTATTATTTCATCTCTATAGTAACATATTACTATTTGGCTTCAAAATAGTAAAATCGATCAAAAATTTAAAATAAATAGATAAATTAAATCTCATTAATAATCAAATTATCAAAGAAGATAATATTACTGTTTTATCTCTAAATAGTAATATTAATAAAAAAATTTAAAATAAATGAATAAATAAATTTCATTAATAACTAATTTGTTAAATAAGAAGATATTACTATTTCATCTCTAGATAATAATATGTTACTATCCAAACAGTAACGTTAATCTAAAATTCAAAATAAATGAATAAATTAAGTTTCATTAATAACTAAACTATTAAAAAAGAGTATATTACTGTTTGGTCTCCAAATAAACAGTAATATGTTACTATTTGGACACCAAACAATAATTTATATATGATAATTATCTTTTAAAAAAAGAATAAAAGAAAAAGACTATTTTATGATTCTATATAAGATTTTGTGCCTCCAAATTCTTATTTATTTTTATTTTTATCTTAACTAAAAATTTAATAAAATTTATTTTAATTCCTAAAAATTAAATTTTATTAATTTTATTTTTATAAAGTTAAAAATTTTTCAATTTTAATTCTTAAAAGCTTTTAGTCTTTTATTTTTTATTTTTATAAAATTAGAAAATTTTCAATTTTAATATGTGACAAAAAAAATTTTGTTTCTATGTTTTTAGTCTACTCAAAACGTGCTAGAAGTATTTTATTTTAATTCTTACAAGTTTTTAATCTTTTATTTTTTATTTTTATAAAATTAAAAAATTTTCAATTTTAATATGTGACAAAAAAGTTTTTGCTTCGGTGTTTTTAGTTTTCTCAAAATGTGTTGTAAGTATTTTGTTTTATCTTTTAGTTATTGTGATAAATTTTCGTACATGAATACGCATAAAAAAAGAAAGTGAGCATGTGGTACCTTGTTACAATAAATTGTAATAAACGGTACTGGCCTGATTTTTTTTCTTATATTAATAATATACTATAGTCCCTCCATCTCCACCGTTATATTCAAAAAAACCTTTTTGTTACTTATTACTCCATGGAAGGATGCACCTTAAAATTTGGTTAATGGGAATTGTGGAAATTAAAGCCATGGCTTGTTTCACGTTATAAAATTCCTTGTTTACATCCGTAAATTATTTAAACAATATTATTATTATTATTATTATTATTATTATTATTATTATTATTATTATTATGTGAAGTGACAAAAATTTCAAAAGTAGCATTGAACATGCGGAGATTCACTGCTTTTATAGTGTAGAGTTTTGTAAGGAAGTAGGGTAAATTATTTTACTGTATTGTCAAATTATTCACCGTCAGATAATTTGATCTGGCAAAGAAAAAAATTGAAATCTTAAACCGTAAAGGTAACTCAAAACAAATTGTATAATGAGATGAAAGGAAAATTACGTTTAAACTCATGAAAGAGATAATAATTGTAAAATTATTCCATCTACAAAAAGAGAATATTTATAAAATAACCTCACAATAAAAATATAAATTAAAAATAACAAATTTGATTGGCTTCTTGATTTCATTTTATCTAAGTGGTAAAATATTTTTAACTTAAAATTACAGTGACTGAATAATAGAACGATTATTAATTTGTAATGAATTAATTAATAATTTTAGTTAATTAATTATTTATATTTATGCAATTTCATTTATTATCATAATACATTGAATATGAGAAATCTCTTAATAATATCTGTGATTATGTGCTCATATTAATATAATCTCTTTTAAAAATTTTCTTTAATATTTGGTTAGAATTGAAGAGATTATCTACTTCATTGTATAAATTTAACCCACTAAAATAGACATATGAGTTATCCAACATTTGACAAATTAATTTAAATAAAACTGACTAACTATTTTTCATACAATAATATATATATATTCACACTCTAACAAGTCAATCTCAAGTAAATTATGCATTTTGGTGATTTGAATTTTATAAAATCACACAAAATATATATTTAAAAAAATACAAATTACTTCCTTCAACTTTATAAATTTAGAAATTATCTCTCTAAACTCTACAAAATTTAGAAATAACACTCATCTTTTACTTAATTAACTATGTTATCAAATTATATATTCTTATGAAGTTTTTAAAGTAGAATAAAAAATTATAAAATATTAATTTAATTTTTTATTCTTTTGGATATTAATTTCATACCTTATATGTAAGTATTTAATTAAAATTCTTTACATATAATTACATTCATATCAATTATATAACATAAAAATTATGTATAATAAAATAAGTAGAAACTTAATATATAATGTATATATTGATTGAATTAATTAAATATATAACTCATTTAATAATAAAAGTTTTTCAAAACCAAAATTAAATTTAACTAAAACATATCAATATTTTCTTCATATCAATTTTTAATCATTACATTTCATATTAAATATACAAAAATTTAAATTTGTCAAGGGTTCATAACTCATTTTTTTTTACATTTTATCTACATAGTTGTTATTCTCAACTCCCATTATTTACAATTCACACGCCATCTAGTATTATAAATATAAAGATTTATATTTTATTTTTATCAAAAAATTTTAAAAAATGTTCAAGAATTTATTTAATTAAATTAATTTATTACATATTCTATTTTAAAAATAATGAATTTTATTCATTAATTTAGAGTGAGTTGTAAAACCTTGAAAAAAAATTCAAATTTATGTGTATTTAATTTTAAAGATAGCATGTGAGAATTGATATTAAGAAAACATTGAAAATATATAAATAAATAAAATTGATTTTAAATTTAATATTTTATTTAAAATATAAAAATTAATTAATTAAATCAATTAATAATATATATTAAATCTTTATCTTATTTAAAATATTTTAATAAAACTAAAATATATCATATTATATATATTATTTAATAATATTAACATATGAATTGCAAACAATAGAAGTAAACATATGAAAAAATTATGTAATGGGGCAAATGAAAAAGGAAGTAATGTGTGAATTATAAAGTTATAAAACTTAAAAATAGAACATGCAGTCAATTATTTAATTGAATAAAAATTTTATGTTATTTAAATATTATTTAATAAAAATATATTGTATTATGCCTATATTATTTAATAAAATTGGTGTTTGATCAATTGTAAATCATAGAAGTGAGCAGAAAAAGATTAGAATTGTGCGTGTGTTATAAAGTTTTCAGAAAATTTCACTTGATGTATATTTATTTTAAAATATAATACTTAAAAATTAGTATCAAGAATATATTAAAAATATAAAAATAAATTAATTTGTTTTTAATTTTTAAATATTTTTATTGAAGATTAAAATATACAAATAATTAATTTAATTAATACTTTATATTTTAAAATTCTAACTCATATAATTCTTTTATAAAAATAAAATATATCTTCATACTATTAACATTTAGATAATAAACAATGTGAATGAAAACAAAGAACAAAAATATATAATGAAACAAATAAAAAAAGAAATACTGTATAAGCTTAAAAGTAATAAGAGTTAAAATATAAATATACAATTAATTAATTAAATTAAAATAAATAGTATTAACTTATTTAAAATATTTTATAATAAAAATATTTTCTATATATTTATACCGCAAAGTGATATTGAAAACTAAGCTCTAATTAATAGAAGTGAAAAAATATATAATATAGTAGGTAAAAAGAATTGAAACCAAACATGGGCTATAAACCCTTTACAATATTACAATCTATGCATATTTAATTTAAAATATAGTATTTAAAAGTTTATATACAAAATTTCAAATTATTAAAATTTTTAAATTTTATTTTATTTTTATTATATTTATAAAAAATAGATATTTAATTGATTAATTCAGATAATAGTTTATATATATATATTAAAGTTTTAAGATATTTAAAATATTTTTATATTGAAAAATATTGTATTATATGTGTATAATTTAGTAATATTAGCACTTGAGTTATAAAAAATATGAATAGATATTAAAAATAAAATAAAAAAATTTGATTTTGGTGAGGTCTACTTAATGAGAAATATGTAAATTGAGTTTAAAATTTTGAATGATTATAACTTTATATTCGATTGTCCAATTGAGGTAAATTATATGTCAATATCATGTATTCAAGATTTACATGCTTGTGGCCTATTCTAACTAGTGAAAAAAAAGGTCTTTTTCAATAACTTTTCTCAATTTTTTTAATTTTTTTATTATTTTGTCAACTTTGACTTTTCTTTTCTTAATTCAAATTCATTCGAATTTCATATTAAACTTTTGTTTCTTAATTCTTTTGATATCTAATAGTGTCATAACAATTTTTTTAATAATAAAAATATAAAAGAATAATATGTTACTCGTTGTAGACTGAATAATAATAGGTTAGTGTTTGATATGCAAATAATAATATCGATCAAAAATTTAAAATAAATAAATAAATTAAAATTTATTAATAATTAAACTACTAAAAAGGAGGATATTATTGTTTGATTTTCAAATAATAACATTAATAAAAAATCTAAATAAATAGATAAATTAAATCTCTTTAATAACTAAACTACTGAAAAATAATATGTCACTATTTGATCTCTTGATAGTAATATGTTACTGTTTATTGTTTAGTTTTTAAATAGTAATATTAATAAAAAATTTAAATAAATAGATAAACTAAATCTCTTTAATAACAAAAAATTCAAAATAAATGTATTCTCATTAACAAAATATTAATAATTTTGTTTTTATTTATATTATACTAATAAAAATTATAAATTATTTTAAATAAAATATTAATAAAAGAAAGAGACTATTCTATGATTCTATGTAAGGTTCTATACATATAAGTTCTTATGTATTTTTATTTTTATCTTAATTAAAAATTTATTTTAATATCTAAAAAATTAAATTTTTATTAATTTTATTTATAATTAAAATTTTATATTAATTTATTTTTTATAATATTAATTTTTTTTATTTTAATTCTTTTAAGTTTTTAGTCTCTTATTTTTAATTTTTATAAGATTAAAAATTTTTATATTTTAATATGCGAGAATAGAAACTTATGTTTTAGTCCTTTTTATTCTTCTCGAAATGTGCTGTAAATATATTATTTTACCTTTTAGGTTTTATGATAAATTATTATTTATGCGTGAACTTAAATTAAAAAAAGTGGGCTTATGATACCTTGTTACAATAAATTATAACACATGGTATCGCCTGAATTTTTTCTTATTAAAATTATGAGATAGGAAAGAATAAATTAAAAAAGTGAAATATGAGAATGAAAAGAAAGGAGGAAAAAAATAATTGGAATGCTTTGATAACCTTAAAGGGAAAAAATATTTTAAGTAAATATCACATATCTGTAGAGAATATGAAAAATTAGAATTTTAATAGATAAATAAATAGAGGAGTTAATATAAGTGATAAATAATATTTTGAACTTTTGTTATAAAATCAAAAAATTGAAGCGTTAAAATATGAAATAAAATATGATAAAATTTTTGACCAATTACCAAAGATCAATCAATAAAATTTTTTTATTAGGGTAATATATACCCTACCTCTAAACTAGAATACGTAAGTCTAAACCTTGTATTTACCGGTGAATTAAATGACTTTTTATTACAAGACAAGACTACTGGTCTTGAAGATAAAGATGAGTCGTAAGCGGGAACGTTGCCTTCATGGGCTTAAAGATAATATACAGGAAAGTGGAAAGCAAGTGGTTATTAGATATTAATGGACCAATGAAGGGATCCAAATTTCATGGGCTTGGCTCGCGTAATAAAATTATCCTTTCAACCATATAATATCTCAAAATATAAATGTAACAATCAGTGTCTCATTTATAAAAATAATAATTATTATATATTTTAAAATTTATAATTAATATCAATAATTTTTTATTTTTTAATTATTGATTCATTTATAGTATTAAAAAATATTATGATATATTATTAAATCTCATCTTAACAATATCAAATATATACTTATTTAAACATAACAATTGATCTCTCATTTGTAAAAATAATGATTATTACATTCCTCAAATTTCATAATTAATTAGTATTATTAATCCTTTATTTTTACTTTTTTTATTTATTCATCATTCTATTCACTTATAATGTTAAAATAAATGAAAGGTATGAAGATGGATTATGTCTCACCTTAATAATATCAAATACATGCTTATTTTTGGGGGTATATTATTTTTTTATAATTTACTTTGGTGTTATGAATAAAGAGAGGAATAAATAATTATACTAAAAATAAAAATAAGGGACTAATAATATAAATTATAAAATTTAAAAAATGTAATAATCATTACCTTTATAAAATATTATTTTGGATACAACTTAGATAAAATTCCTTTGATGTTTATCATAAGAGTCTCTATTTAAATTATGACATATGTTAATTACTTTATTATCTATTAATTATTTCAATTTAATAATTATAATAATTATTAATATTGTAATTATAATAAGTCAATCAATACACATGTTATAATTTGAATGGAGAATGTTATGGTAAACACTTAAGGAATTTTATATAAATTTTATCCTATTATATTTATTCTATTTTAAAGTAAACACTTATTGAAAAATTTCAATTTTATTTTTATGAATTATTTTTTTAATAATTTTGTTCTTTATTTACTTAAATCTATCTAGTTTCATCCCTCAAAAATTTCATTTTCCCAATTTCATCCCTTGTTGAAAATTGTTCAATTTTGTTCTTTACCCTTCCTTTAGGACATATAAAAATTAAAATTCAATTAATTTTACACGTAAACCTAATTTCAAATAAATTGAATTCTATTTTTTTTTTATATTTCAAACGATGGATTGATATGAATTTGACATGCATACTAATAAATAGATGAAATTAAATAAATATAAAATAGTAGTGGACAAAATTGATAAAAATTACTTCTTGGAAATGGAATTGGACAAATTTATATAGGTAGAGAAGAAATTGATACAAAAATATTTCTAAAAAATAAAATTCATATAAAATGTAAAAATAAGTGTTTCTTTCAATATTTTAAGAGTTTTATTATTTTCATATTTAATTTTTCATTTTTATTCTTAAATTTTTTTATAAAAAATATGGAATATTATTGTAGATCTTATCCGTTAAAAATTTGTAGTATTCTCATAAAATAATACTGACGCATATCCGTAGTATATTTTAATGTTGGAATATAATAATCCATCATACTTAAAATTTTTTTTCTGCATCATGGAAATTGAAGACAAATAGGATAGCTAGTCACCAATCTTATAAATTTTTTTTTTGGGGAATGGATGGATGAATTGTGACACAGTTTAAAATTCTCACGGGTGAATCTTCCTATATAAAGTCCCATAGACCATATTATTGTAGCATCAATAAACTCCCTGTTCTTGGCTCCTTCTCTTTTAGCTTCGACTTCTGATGTTTGTCTCATTTCCCTTGGAGATTTTAAATCGTTTTCGCTTGTTTCAACTTCTCTTGACAGCATGAAACACCCAACCTAAAGCCATTTCAGATTTAGTCTTCGTGCATGCAAGGGAAGCTTAGAATACGAATAAGTAAGGGGATCTATGTTCTTATTATTATTATTATTATTATTATTATTATTATTATTATTATTATTATTGTTGTTGTTGTTGTTGTTGTTGTTATGGGTAATGTTACGAGGAATTCAACTACATAAGGTTGAGTTTTTTTACTGTTAAATGGTCTTTTCTCAAAATAAATAAATTAAATTAAAAATATAAAATTTAATATATTAAAGATAATCTAATAACGGAGACAATCAACTTCTTAAAAGATTGAAGTCTCTCTATCAATACCCTACTATTATTACGTAGGACTTCATTTAATTTTGACAGAATAATATGTTAATGAATTGGGGTGCAAATGAGTCAACATACTTGCAAGTAATTTAAAATCTATTATGAAAAAGTTTGGTTTAAATTTAACTTTAAATAATTTGAATTTAACTAATGTATAAGTTGAACTTAAGTTTCGCATTATTTAACTCAAATCATTTGTAACCTTAAATAAACATAATAATAAAAATATATTCTATAAATTTTATATTATATATAAATAATAAAGCACCTAAAAAAATTCAATCACATTATAAACTTTTTAAATTGCATGAAGAAATATGATATTTTGGTTGGAGTGATTAAGTTTTTATTATTTGTTATTTTTTCCCTAAACCTAATTGTTGGTATTATGTGATGCTTTTTAGGTATTTTGTAATAGATTTGATGGACGTAAAAAAAACCATATTGATATACAAAACAAGATTAAAAATATACTATGTTTGCTTTATTTGTTAAAGATAATTCTTTACATGCTTAAAGTTGGATATAATAACAAAATATCTTCGTAAAGTTGTATATTCAACTAGGTTCATATTCAATTCAAGCACGAACTTAAATTTGAATATTTCAAGTTTGATGAAAAATGTGGATCAAATAACATAATATTTGTATAAATTCATTTAAACCTGCATTTGAGTCAAGATTAAACTTTTAAGCTTGACTTATCTAAGCTTGATAAGTTTAATCTTGAACTCAAGCTTGTTTATTTTTGTTAAGTTCATTGAGTTTAAGTTTGAACATATAAATGTTTGACTTGCTTTGACTCGCTTACATCTCTTTTAATAAACTAACAATTTCTTTATTGATATTACTACTAGTTTGCTAATTTTATCTTTATATTTACAGTTATTGCACAACAACTACAAATCAAAGAACTGAAAGGAGGCAACTTCTTATTGTTCCTCTAAACCTTAAAAATCCTTTTCCTCACATTATGATGCACCAGTGGTTGATGCTTTGCTTTTTTACCTTTTTATGTGTTGCATCTGCTTTGAATTCCGATGGAATGACTTTATTGTCACTCCAAAAACATTGGACTTTTGTGCCTTCTCCTATAAACACAAGTTGGAATCCTTTTGATTCTACTCCATGCTCATGGGTAGGAATTTAGTGCAATAAAGCTTACAATGTGGTCATCCTTAACCTCACTTCTTACCCTATTTTTGGTCAACTAGGACCGGAAATAGGGTATTTGAGTCAGTTGCAAACTTTAGTGTTGACTCTTGATGATCTCATAGGAGAAATACCTCCTGAGTTAGGCAATTGCACTAACCTTGAATACTTGGATCTTTCTAAAAATAACTTCATTGGAAATATACCAGATAGCTTGAAAAACTTACAAAAGTTGAGAAAATTGATCATTTATTCTAATATGCTCACTGGAAGAATTCCGGAAGCCTTGTTCCAAATTCCTTATTTAGAGCATGTGTATCTCAACATGAACAAACTTAATGGTTCAATTCCAAACAACATTGGAAATTTGACCATGCTTTCCATATTGTTTTTATTTTATAATAACTTGTCAGGGATTATTCCTTCATCCATTGGCAATTGCTCCAAGTTAGAAAAATTATGTTTAACTCAGAACCAAGTAGAAGGCATATTGCCTGAAAGCCTTAATAATCTTGAGAATCTTGGTCAGTTATATCTCAACAGTAATAGTTTTCATGGAAAGATTCCATTGGGTTTAGGAAATTGTAAAAAGTTATATGATTTGGATTTATCATTTAATGCATTCAGTGAGGGTATTCCTTCAGGCTTGGGGAATTGTAGTGTTCTAAAATATTTAGTCATTGTCAACAACAACTTGAGTGGTAGCATACCACCATCTTTAGGCCTTTTACATGACCTTTATATGCTTCACTTTGGTGGGAACAATTTATCTGGAAAAATACCTCCAGAAATTGGTAATTGCAAATCTTTGAATGATATGCGGTTGCAAGTCAATCAGCTTCAAGGGGAAATTCCTAGTGAGCTTGGAAATCTAAGTCAACTACAAGTATTACACTTATTTTCTAATGGCTTGACAGGTGAGATTCCTTTAAGCATTTGGAAAATTTCAAGTCTCATGAATGTAGATTTGGCAAGTAATAATCTTTCAGGAAAACTACCTTCAGTGATCGTAAAGCTCAAGCAACTACAATGGCTCTACCTATATAACAACCAATTCTCTGGTACCATACCTCAAGCTCTGGGCATAAATAGCAATTTAATTTTGTTGGATTTTGCAAAGAATAAGTTCATTGGCAAAATTCCACCAAATTTGTGTCATAAGAAGGCACTAAAGTACCTATTATTAGGTCATAATCAATTTTATGGCCACATACCACTTGATGTAGGCACTTGTCCAACTCTTACAAGGTTGACTTTATCAGATAATAATTTAAGAGGGCCTCTTCCAGATTTTTGGAACAATATAAATCTAACTTATATAAATATCAGTAAGAACAAAATTAGTGGAATAATCCCACCAAGTTTGGGAAATTGTACAAATCTTATTGATGTTAATCTCTCAATGAACAAAATAAATGGGTATATACCATCTGAGCTAGGACAATTAGTGAATCTCCAAAGGTTAATTCTTTTTGATAACAACTTAGAAGGCTCTGTGCCACCTCAACTATCCAATTGTATCAAGATGGAATATTTTGATGTTGGATTCAATTTGTTAAATGGATCATTTCCATCAAGCTTAAGGAGTTGGAAGGATTTATCCTTATTAGTTTTGAGGAACAATCAATTTTCTGGAGGTATTCCATTTTTCTTGTCAGAATTTGGAAAACTTTTAGATTTACAAATTGGTGCAAATAATTTTGGTGGCAAAATTCCAAGTTCAATTGGAGAATTGAAAAATCTAAATTATGGATTAAACCTAAGTGCAAATGCATTATTGGGTGAAATCCCTTCAGAGATCATGAAACTAAAGATGTTGCAAAGCTTAGATATCTCTCTCAACAATTTAACAGGAAGCCTGGAAGTTCTAGAAGAACTTATTTCATTAGATGAAATCAATATATCATATAATTCTTTTAATGGCCCTATCCCAAAGTCATTGATGAAATTGTTAAATTCTTCTCCATCATCTTTCTTGGGCAATCCTGGGTTATGTGTATCTTGTTTGCCATTAGATAACATAAATTGCTACGAGAGTAGTAATTTAAAGCCATGTGACAATCAATTTACTTATCATAAAAGCTTGAGTAAAATTAAAATAGTCATCATACCACTTGGATCCTCGTTATTTCTTATCATTGTCTTTTTGGGCCTATTCTTCATGTTCTTCTTGAAAAGATTAAAGCAAAATCGACAATCATCATTCTTTTCCAAGGTCATGAAGGCTACAAATAACCTAAATGATCAATATATTATTGGACAAGGAACTCATGGAGTGGTTTATAAAGTAGAACTTGGTCCAAACAAAGTTTTTGCTGCTAAAAAATTTGAATTTATAGAGGATGAAGGTCAGAAGATCAAAAGCATGATGAGAGAAATCGAAACTATAGGGAGGATCAAGCATCGAAATCTTGTGAAATTGAAAAACTTCTGGTTAAGAAAAGGGTATGGTCTATTATTGTATGACTATATGGAAAATGGAAGCCTTCATGATGTTTTGCATGAAAAAAATCCACCACAATTCTTAATGTGGAATATTCGCTATAAGATAGTAGTTGGAATTGCTCATGGATTATCATATCTCCATTATGACTGTGATCCTATCATAGTGCATAGAGATATCAAACCAAAGAACATACTTTTAGATTTTAATATGGAACCTCACATTGGGGATTTTGGTATAGCCAAGCTTTTAGATCAATCTTCTGCTTCAACTCTGTCTATAACAATTCCTGGTACAGTTGGGTATATTGCACCAGGTAATTCCTTGATACTTCTTTTTCTTAATTTAATATAATTTTTGAAAATAATCTTTCAAAAATTATACATCATGTCATTTATTTTGGTTTATGACAGAGAATGCATACACAACAATCATAAGCAAGAAGTCAGATGTATATAGTTATGGGGTGCTTTTGCTTGAGCTTCTAACCAGAAAGCAAGTGTTAGATTCTTCATTTTCTGATAATGAAGATATGGTAAGGTGGGTTAACTCTATTTGGGAAAAAACAAGAGATGTTTGTAAGATTGTTGATTTAAATCTTGCAAATGAACTACAAAACTCAAATGAATGGGAACAAGTTACTCAAGTACTTCTGGTGGCTTTGAAATGCACAGAGAAGGAACCGATAAATAGGCCAACCATGAGAGATGTGGTCAAAATGATATAGTTATCTTCATTTTTCATTTATTGTCTATTAATGGCTTTTTTATGTAGTTCAAAGTATCCATTATTGTATGTGGAATGTTTTCTTTAGGTTTAAAAGTCTTTTTGTGAAATTTGAAACTGTTGTTTTTACTTAAAATAAATTTTATAGATTTGATAATGATTTGGAATCAATTGTATAATTTTTTAATGTAAAAATATGGTATGAAATGATATTGCATAATGTTAAAACACTATGATAATGCTTTTGGATTTCAAATTATTCATTTGCTCTTTGTTATCCTGTGCATGCTTGAATATGTTTTTGCATTAATTTAACATGTTTATTTCTTAAAATAGAATGGATTTGAATTATAATTATTTTCCATATTAATGATATAGAAAGTGCTTGAGTTGCTAAAATGTTAAAAATCATCAATTAGATTAAGTTGCTATTATTTATATGGAATTATACTATTTTTGCATAATTTCAATTTTCTACAGGTTACTTTTTGGGATAACAACTCATGTTGAGCCAGCATGTGAATTCTCACATGTGATCAAATAAAAAAGAAAAAGTCTTGTATTTTGAAAGTGATAAAATTTGAAGAAATTTAAATTTTTTAAAAAGAGGAATAAGTTAATTGTATTTTAATAGCACACAATGAAAATGACACTTCAAGCCACTTAAGAAAAAAAAGAAAGCTTTGTATATTCAGAGAAGCTAACTTTGGTAGTGACAAGATCTCAACTTTTTAGAAAGAGTAAATATTTAAAAGACTTAAAGCAAGAGAATTAGCCTTTTATGTGAAAGTTGCTTGTTAGGATTTGAACTTTTCTGATGGCTCGTTTCTCACCCCTTGGCTATAAATAGAAGATCATGCTTTATTGGAATACAACACAAGTAACTTTTCTTCTTTCTAGATTCTCTCTATCTTTTTATAGTCTTTTTTGTGTTTAAACTTGTAAATATATGATTTTTAATTATATAAACCTTGTAGTCTCTTAAAGAGACAAACTTTACCCTTAAAGGTTCACTAGTTAGGATGGAGTGTGAGAAAAATATTTGTAGTCACCTTGTAAATATGTTGTAACAAGAAAATGCTTGGGTGTTTGAAGTGGAATTATTTGATTTTTTAATCAAGTGGGAAAATGTACTTGGACTTTGTAAAAAGAAAAAGTGCTAGTGGATAACCACCAAGATTAGATTTGATCTTGGAAGAGTGGAGTAGACCCAAAGGAATGAATTTTCCTTTGGACAATCGAACCACTATAGACCAATGCTTTCTTCTATTTCCTTTACTCTTTTATTTCTTGCACTTTATTGTATAACTTTTTTTATTATTTACTTGATCTTTCATACTTTTTTCTTAGTTGCTGTTTATGGGAGTTTGAAAAAACAAGTTAATGAGCAAGCTACTTTTAAAGCCTAAATTTTAAAATTATTAAAACATCAATTCACCTTCTTTTAGTATATTTTTGTCTTATCACTTTCCTTGGTCAAGAATTAAATAAATACTTATGTTTCCTTCAAAATTCAATTGTGTATTATATATTAATATCTTATTATATGTTGCAACATAAATTTACAACCATTTACTCATATGTAACTAGCTAGATACTATAAAAGAAATACCTTAAAATGATGACATTTGTCAATACTATAAGCAAAGATATTATTGCTTTAGATATATAGTGATGGTATTATAGTCATTTTAGGGTTGTCACTTAATCTTATGGCATTTGACCATTAAAATGATGGCATGTTATGTCATCACTTTGAATTGCTCTATAGTGGTAACATAGGTCATCACAATAAATATCATAGACTACTTGATAACATGATGTTAAGTTTATAAAGACAACAAAGCCATTGCTTTAGTATCATTTACACTGATGATGTTTGTTGTCACTTTATAATAATTGAAATTATTATTAAAATTGTTAACTTTTGCCTACAACACTAATTTGTCATTGCTTTAGGGTTTTATTTTTTTTCATAAAAATAAATAGAAATGTGATAATTAAAATTAATACTAAAATCATAATACCAATTACTACACAATATTAAACAAAAAATGAAAATAAATATAGCATAGAAATAAATTTTACACAATAATATATAAGTTATGCAAATGAAATTTATAAATAGATAAACCTTACACACTAAACTATCATGCTATTAGGTCATTGACATCATCTCAAGTTGGGGTAGTGGTAAAGTTGGCGATCGCTGAGTAAATATGGTAGGTAGCATAGGGGATGTATAGATGGCAAGTCATTATATGGAGGGGGTACTAGAGGAGGGGTTGTAGGTATCAACCTGGACATAAGCATTGCATCTAAAGCTACTGCTACTACTAATCCATCCTATAATTTTGTTTAGCAATGCATTATTATGATGTCTTAAGTGTGTGCTAGCTTTTAATAATGAATCACTACATATCATCATGTAGTGGCATAGGTTAATGCTAACTTGGTGGATAAGCTATAGTTGATGAATTGTTGCCAATAGTAATATAAAAAGTGCCTTTAAGAAGATGATCAATCCCTTTCTTATACCTTTGATGAGTGCCTAACACACTGTTGTTAATAATTAATCCATTAACAATGTTAGAATCATATAATGATAATCCAAATGCTAAAGTAGATTATGACTATAAGTGAGCAGCTTGAATGTCTAGTATTTTATTCTTAAGTTTAGAAAATAAAATTATTAGTATAAAATATCTTATGATTATGCACAGCTATACCTTTTGCTCTATATTGATCATTATATTTCTTTTGTGCTCTTTTTTCCATATTTGCTCTTGAACTATGTTGCAAAGTCAAAATGAAACATATATAAATATAAAACTTGCCTTAACTTGATTTTAAAAAATTCATAGCCAATAATATAAAGATGTTATCACACTATAATTATCAAAGTTAAATAGCTTTCAATACTTATCCTAATGCTTTTAGAGCATACCTTTGAATTTAGCCTTCAAGCCTTGGTGATATATGAACAAAGTCATATTTCCTGTTGTTAACAAAATGAGTATGCAAATCATTCTTTCAATCTTTGTATCAAATGCCAAAAATTCAATTGATACCTTGACAAATAAGCAATAACTCCTTTTTATCAACATCGATATATTGAAAATATTAATGGAACATAAAAACATATGACAAGTTAAAGATATAACACAAGAAGAATATTAATCGAAAAATGCAAAAAATTAGTTACTACTTACCTCAACTTTAGGAGCAATATATGTTCTTTGAACCTTAAGTACTTTTGCTTAAATCTTGTAGAAAGGTTTCATATTTTTCCACACAAGTATCTCCACTAGTTAGGAAAAGTACTTTTAATTTTCGTTGATTAAGTTCTAAGTTTCATCAATCTTGTTAAACTTTATCAATAATAGTCGAACTCCATTTTTTTGAATGAATGTTTAGAAATTTAATGATCTTGTTCACGCCTTGCTTGAGTAATAGCAACTTATAAAAAATAATCACATTTATAATATATATGTCTAAATGGAGTTAATTTAATGTATAAAATAATATATGAATATTTATTTTGCAACCATGAAAAAGTTGAAATGAATCTCATGGTGGATTTGCTCTGCCATTTCCTTCATGATAATTGGGTGCAACAATAATTATTCTGTCACAATACTGTAATATTATAATAATAATAATAATAGGGTAATTATCATGCCTTAACTCAGATTGTAATCGATACGAAACCTGTTACTTAATTTCTACTAGTCTAATTTATGATCAAAACTAACACATTTGAATATGCCATGTAATATGAAAGAAATTTTCATACATTAAAAAGAATTCATATAACAATTTCTTTATAATAACCTTTTAATTTTAACTTAAAAAAAGGTCAAGTAGCTTTTATCCTAAAACATTTATGATTAAGCCATCCTAACCTGCCCTAAATATAAATAAATGCCATTTTACCCTTTCCTACTTTAAATAATGAAGGCCCAACTTCCTCAATCAAATAAGTTATATACCATTCAAATGTACCTTAATTTCTCAATTAGGTAATTTGTTAAAGAAAATATATGAGAGATAAGCCCAAGTTTAGTGAGTGAACATTTAAATATGGATAAAAATGAAAGGAAAGTATAAGCTTACCGACCAGGTTTTCCCTTCTAATTTCTTAAGCTCTTAAGCTTCACATACCATAGTTCAATTTCTAATAACATAATAAATAAGAAAAGCAATATCAATGTCTACATTCCTTAAAACCACACATACACACACACACATATTTGCTATGATGTACTAACACAATACATAATAGCAAATCAAGGGAAAACAAATATCATCCATTTCTTAATCAATAATTGGATCCAAATTGTTCATGATAAAACTTAATAGTGGCTAAGGTAGTTTCATGGACTTTCGACATTTTTCTTAATGAAGATAGTTACATACAAGCTTTTGAGACTATTTCACTAATTTCTAGTAATAATAGCTCCATGTACTTACAACATTATAGCTTTTTAGTGAGGAAGGCTTCTAATACTATTCATGTCTTGTGACCTTTTGATACCATATGTATTTAGTGAAAATAGGCTAGCATAAACATTTACTCATACCATTCTCATATATAATTTCATTTTAAACTCTCCTGTGACTCTTTGCATGGTTACTTATATCCATTCGTACTATCAAGTAATATTTACACGTAGTACAACTCACTATTCAACATATCATAAGCAACACGATATTACCATACCCATTAGTATAGCCACACAAGTCATTAATAACATTATAATACAAATTTTAACTCAAATTATACATTACTAATTTATTATATCTTATTGTATCACTTTTAATCTCATATCTAATGTGCATATTATTGGTGTGTGTCTTAGAAATCAATTATATAGATGATTGAAATAATACATAATATACTATATTTTATTTCAAGCAATGTAATTATTATATTTTATTTTTAATTTTTGTGCAATTTATAACTTAATATAATAATTATCCTTGGAATAATTTTACTATTCCTAAAATACCCCTAATCAAGTATTATTACGAAAGGGATAGTAATAGTACATTGAGACTGACATGTATAGTGAATGATGATGATGAATCATGGATATGTGATATCAAGTCAATACATAAGTACATTGTTAGTGAATAGATGTACTGGATTGACCCAATATGAGAATACTGTATGGATAAGACTTGTGTCATTAGTAGTTCTTATATGGTCACAATTGCATATAGTCCTTTGACTTGAAGTCATTATAGTTCCTTACATGAGTGGTTATTTACTTTAATGTCATCCTATGTCACCTTTAATCAGGATGACAAGTACGGCGTTGATTAGGTGTGTCACGAATCATGTAGAGGGAAGTGAGTGATATAGAAGGAATTTCGTTACTCTTATAAAAAAGATATATCCTTGCGCCCCTTGATTAAGTGAGATTTAGAAATGCATGACCATGCTTAAATGAATCAATATGTGATATTGATCATTTATTTTAAAGTCTACTTAGTATTAAGAAATATAAATTGAACATTAACGAGGATGACACACTCCATGCCTCCAGTTCAATTTGGATATTATTACAAAAGGGATTATGATACAAAATGTTAATCATGTATTAAGTGGATGTCAAATTACAAACATTCTTACTACTTGAGTAGCAGTGATGTATTGCTAGATACCGCTCACTGTTTATGGCTTAATAATAAGTTATTGTTAACGTAATAAGAACTTACAGGGTCACATAAAATGAGTAGGAATAAGATAATAATTAATTATACTTTAATTATATTAATATCTAATTAATTGAACTTATTTTTGTGCATATATATTATTATTAAGAATAATAATATGTTATTCATGTAATATATATATATATATATATATATATATATATATATATATATATATATAATATTATATGATATTATTTGATATTAAAGTAATATCAAATAATTACGTTATCAGATATTAGATAAATATATTATGAGATAATATTATCTAATGTTAAATAATTAATAGATGAGTCCTATCTCTCCTTATAATCTTTAGGATAAGGATAAGATGAGTTGTTAAATGTGATTAGAATTTTGGAAGTATTATCTTAGTAGTACTAGGATTGTGGCTTGCCTAAGTTCTATAAAAGAGGGCTTGAGGGTAGCACTTTTAATACAGGCTCATAAGCTTCCATAAAATTCTAAATTACTCAGAAAACATCCAATCTTAAATCCTAGAGAGAAAAATACATCCTAGCAGATTCGTGAAGGATGAGAGGTCGTTATTCACTCTGTGTGGATATCGTAGAGACGCTGTACCTGCCGGCCGGTATTTGATTCATCCGCTCTCAAATTTTGATCAGTAAAAACATGAGTGCCCAATAGGTAAAATCTTAATAATTGATTTATGCTTTTTGTATGGATCCTAGGTAGAATTCAGATCAAATCTTGAATTTTCGTTGCATGTGATAATCCGAATTCCTAACATATATATATTATATATTAACTTACTATAGCTTTAGAGAGCCCTACGATACACTTAAATTCCTTGTCTAACATGATACCTCAACCTTAATTGGGTATAAAAGCCTAGAAAATAATTTTAGTGGTCCATAGTTGACTATTGATGTCCAAAGAGCAACTTTGGTTCTTATAATTAACTATAAATTCGGCTACTAACATCCACAGAGTAAGTTGAAGGTTTTTAGTCAACTATGAATTGGGTTTTTGCAGATTTTTAGTTTGAAGTACTATTCATTCATTACTAATTCAGTTCAAACTTAAATTTTACTTCACCAATTTATATCAAATCATTAACACATTCTTTTAACACTTTAATTAGGTCATTTCTCATATCAAAACTAAGCTACACTTCATAAATAATTATTTTTCATAAATAATCATTTGAAAACACAAAACTTATTCTTAACTAATCAAAATCAAATCAAACATATGAATTTGAGCTAGATTGTTCACTTAACAATTATAAGAAAGATTTTGGAAAGCTAAATTTATAGCTTATTGGTCATAATTAATAAAAATTGCAATTATTTTTTTATTAAGGCTCATTTATCCCCTTTTGAGCTAAATGTTCAAATCCTTTCAAATTCAAAGAAAATTATCAGAAATCTAGTTACTAAGGAAACCTTACTCTATTTGTGTGAAAAAATTGGCAAAAATTTACTTCTAACCTTGCTTGATTAATGGAAATGTTGAAGAAGAAAAGATAAAGAGATAAAAGAATTTAAGAAGGGATGAGGAAGCTAAAAAATAGAAAACAGTAATGCTATAATAGGCTAATACTTAAATGTATAGGGGTAGGGAAAATTTAGGAAAAACACAAATCATGTTTTATACTCATTAGTTATCTTTCTTAGGCTATAATCGACTATACTAGTCTAGAGTATAGATTGGATAGTGATAGTTGACACCACCCACCTTTCTTACACAAAAATGCTCTATATGCCTTTTATACTCTTAACCATTCATTCGTACTCAATTTAAGCACTTTTAATCATTGCATTAAAGTCTCGTTTAGATAAATAGCTTAAACTTATACTAGGAGGGTTTTTAAAATAAGTTCAACTACTATAAGTTCTATTTAAAGGAAGCTTACTAGTGTTTAGATAGATGATTTAAATGAAAATTTTATAATATCTCATTAATATATTGGTATACCAATGTACTGCCATATTTAACCATTGATATATCATCATATGAGATGCAAGATTCGACTTTGGAAAAAGTAAATCTAATGTATGATTAGATTTGGTGGAGCATTAGTACACCACTATATCCATGATGCACTGAAGTCCCTCTTTAATTTAAAAAGTAATTTTCAAATATTAATGTGTGTTTAAAAGTTAAATTGCATACATACTTATAAATATGATTCTTACTAAAAAGGACAATAATTAGAAATTGAAAGCATTTTAATAAATAAACTGTTATCATTTACACAATGTATTATAGTAAGAATCGATTCAGTAATGCCTTTTTAGCGATGGACATTAAGTAAAAGGAAACTAAAATAGCTTTGAAATGAATATCATCATCTTTAAGCCTGATAGACATCAAGTAATGGAACACAAAATAAATGCCATCATCATGATATAGGGAGCCATATCTTATTTTAGGTTAATATAACAAATAACCATAGTGTTTTAAGGATAAATTCTAGGAAGCAAAAAGGACTCATAAAGCTTAATACTTTGTTTTTTACTAGAGAAAACAAAGTAATAGTTTTGTGTTCATAATTTTAAATAATCAAATTATAATCCATCCATAATTTTCACCTTTTATTCTTTAATCTTCCTAATTGTGTCACATTATCTTCTTTAAAAATTTTTTGTTATTGAATCCATATATGCAAAAATAGAGATGAAAAAGATCTCAACTTCATAAAGAGAGATAAGTATGTAAAATAAGTTTGAGGCTTATGTGCAAGGTGGATAACCTGCGATCATGGGGCGGGGGGTTGAGCACCTCTATTTGGAGCCCTTATTTTTTTGTAAGCTTATATGGGCAAGATTGTGTTGGACAAGCTCACATGAGTTTAAGCTCACCCAATCCTACCTTGGGCTTATTTTTTTAATTAAGATTTTTGATAATTTTTCAACCATTTAATTTTTTTTAATCGAACCCAATTTCCAATCCAATGTCTAATAGCTTAAAATAATTTTTTTAGTATTACTTGATTAATTTATTATATAAAATAAAAAAATCTAATTGCCCAATTATAATTTATAAAAAAAATTTAAATCTAACTCAATCTAACATTATTTAAAAGTGTCTTTCTTCTTTTACATCTAAGATTGGATCTTTAATCTTTACATATGCGCATTTAATTCTTTAATCACTTTTAATAGTAAAAAAAAAGTGTGAACTACCCACAAGCTTGGATTTTTTTTCCTTATTTTTATTTCATGTAAACATGCTTGCGTGAGACTAAACTTGCTCAGGCTTAACTTGTCTCACCTCGCTATCCACCTTATTTTATACCTCTAAATAGATATAAAAAGATTGTTGATAAATTCAAAAGTGTTGTTATTAGTTTCTCACACACACATACATATACTACAATATACCAAACAAAGATAAATAATCATGATAAAAAATGAGATGAAAATATGGAGGAACTTTTACTAGAAAATACTAGGATAGGATGATGGTTGCAATGCAAAGAAGATGACCGGTGCTTAAGTTGATTATTTGTTAGAATAGATTAGCATTTTAGAATTTATTTGAGGATTGTATTGTCAAAAAAATATTATAAATACAAATTCCATGCAAGCTAATACTAGTTGCTGTAGAAACTTTTTTGCATAAGCTTAAGCTATAAAATAGTTTAAACAATAGCTTAAGTTATTTTTTTAAGTTTAGCCAAACGATTAAGAAAATGTAAAAGAACTTAATAAAGTAATTATGCTAAATTAAGCTATTCATAAGCGAAGCCAAATAGGCTCTAAAACTCTTTATACATAATTTTTATTCAAGGTTATGAATACACAAATGAATAATATGAAAAAAGCTATGAATACACAAATGAATAATATTTATTAGACAAAATTTAATTACTAACAACAATTAGACAAGACATATGAAAAGCATGAGTACATGAATAACATTTATTATATATATTGTGAATGTTTGTTACATGATTATGACTACTGATTTAAACCACCATCACTAAAATGAGGGTGCTCGTCTTCTTCATTAGTTTCAAGCACATCATCATCCTCTAATTATTTTTCATCCATGTAATTAGATTCAAGCACATCATCATCCATTAAAAATAATTTTAACTATTATTTATTTATTTATTTATTTATTGTCCTTTTCTTTGTTAAATGAAAATTTTTAAATTTAACATTAACCTAGAATAAGGTGTACTATTACTAATTTCTCCATTTTAGTACTGTAGTCTAAATTAACTTATTCATCGCATATATTTTCAATTATAATAAATTTAACTATTTTCACTATCAACTTATTTTTAATAAATTTTATGGCTAATAATTTCTAAATATTTCTTATTTTATTTTATTTTAATTTATTAATTTTGAAAACTCTTATTTTATTTTAATTTATTAATTTCAAAAACTCTTACACATATACTTAATTATGATAAATTTAACTATTTTCAATTAAATTTTTATTATTTTCTTTTATATAAATTTTTATTTTTCTTCTATTTTAGTTATAATTAATTATTAACATGTTAATAATTTTCAAAAATTAAATAACTACAATATATTTCATAAATAACATGTTTTAAGTTTTTCAATATTAGATATTTTACTTGTTTTTACTTACTAGTTATTATGGTTCCTTTGCATATTTTAAATTATTATAAATTTAACATTTCATGTCTTAAAATTTTAATAAGTTTTACATATGTAATTTCTAAATATTTATTATTTCACTTTAAATTAGCTTACTAATATTGATAACTTTTTCACATATATTTAACTATAACAAATTAAATTATTTTCTCTAACATTTTGTACTATTCTCTTCCATATAATTTTTATTATTTTATTCTATATTAAATAAAATTAATTATTGACAAGTTAATAATTTTTTAATAATTAAATGACAGCAAAAAATTTAATAAATAGCAAGAAAACACATTTTCAATACCAGATTTTGCTTGTTTTTACTTATTAATTATAAAAATTCTTATGCATATTTAAAATTATTATAAATTTAACATTTCAACTTATCATGTCTTAATAATATACCTGATTTGTAAATATTTATTATTTTACTTTAATTTAGCTTATTAATTTTGACAACTCTTAACACATATTTAATTATAGTAAATTTAACCATTTTTATATCTAATTTTTTATTATTTCCTTCTATATTAACTAACATTTTTAACGATTTATTTGATTAAAATGAACTAATTGTAATTAATTATTAAGTAGTTCATAATTTTTCAATAATTAAGAAGTTGCAGTAAGTTTAATAATTTACAAGTTAATATTTTTTCAATATTTATTATTTTTCCTTTTTTTACTTATTAATTATGACCATTTGCACGTAATTTTTTTAACTATTATAAATTTAACTTTTGAACATGTCATTACATAATTTTTCTTCTGTATTCATATTATTAAATTTTTAATTTTCTCATATTCTCTTTTAATAATTCTTAAATTACTTCTAAGTCAATATTTCTATCCTAGGTCTAAGTTTCACCATATCAACTCTACAAATCCTATACTATATCCAAATAAAATACAAATATATCAAAAAATTCACAATAGTAATATAACACTTATTTTTATTATATATATATATATATATATATATATATATATATATATATATATATATATATATATCAACTACACATCCCAAATCAAATTAACTATATATTCAAATTCTAAAATTGTTACAAGTAAGAGAAAATTACATCAGTAATAATAATAGTAAAAATTATAATTCATTATTATATTCCAAATCATATTAATTAAATATTCAAAGTATAAAATTTTTCTCACATATTAAAAATAGCAAACTCACAAGCACTCTCATTATTAAATTTATACAAAAATAACATATTGCAATAATGGAGTGTTACCTTAAATTGTTATTAATGAAATTAAATCTCTAAAATATGGAAAAAATTAAAAAAAGTGTGTGTGTGAGAGAGAGAGAATGTGAAAATATGAAGAGATATGGACCAAAAGTGAGAGGAATTTCCTCATGTGGTCGAAGAGGAAGAAAGAAGTTTGAAAAAAATTTGGAGGAAAATTGCGCAGAAGTGGGAAAGGATGACGCTGTTGTGAGTTGACATGTGTAGGTTTTAAAGCAGTGGCATTTTGAATGTCGTCTTTAGAGTTAATGAGGTCATCTCTTTAGATTTTCAGCATGCTAGCTGTGATACCATTTTTTCCTAAACCCTAAAGCAATGATTTTTTTTACCTAAAGAGACAATAATATTATTGCTTTAAGGTGATTTGTCAACATCTCATTTCTCAAAAATTGATAAACGCTAAAGTAATGACAATATTGTTGATTTAGCGTTAGTGACATAAAAAAAGAGATAATCGATTTTTGCATAACTTTTAATTGATCTAAAAAGATAGTATTTGTTGTGATTTTATAGCTTAATTTTGTATTACTTTAAAGCGACGACATAATTAGACATGAACGTAACACGTTATTCTTCCCACCCTACATTTGTAAAGCAATGATACTTGTTTCGACGCTTCGGATGTGGTGGCTCTAAATATATTTCTCTTATTGAGAGGTGGGCAATAAATTGTTAGCTAAAGCAATGATACTTGTTTCGGCTTACATCTGACCGACCCTATTAATAAAAGAGTAGCTAAAGTTGGGCAGATAATATATATATATATATATTAAATGAAAAATTGATTTTTGTTGATGTAGTTGGGGTTAATAATTTGTTGTCTAATAGTACTCAGGTCTAACCCCTCGTGTCATATGCTTTTAGGTCTGCCTTGTATATTTATCTACCGTGGTAAGTGTAAATATTCAAAGACAACTTAAAGTTGTTTCCTCTAGAGGCTTCTTGCGTCTCATATGAGAGGGAGACTCTTCAGCTCTTCCTTCTCCCTCCATTCTTTATGGGATTTCTTTTCGCTTTAACAGTAGTTCTATTAGTTTCGAGGGAAACACCCCTCTACTTTCTTTGTCTTTCTATATTTGCCTTAGATTGTAAGTTCCCTCTCTTATTTATTAATTTTTCAGTAGATAGTTGTTGGAATGATTAGAAATAATAATCTTCTTTTTCTGTCATTTTGCTTGATCATTTTATCTGTTGTTGCTTTTGGTTTTTTTCATTAAGTCTACCTATGTACCCTATAAATCATAATAAAATTCAGTTGCGTTTTGTGTAAATTCAGGATCACATCTAATTTCAGATGAAACATCCTTAAATTCCCAAAAATATATATTAAATTCGTTATCATGCATTGCCTATTTGACAAAGTTAGACCAGAATATTGGATCTCACTTTTTGTTGCTTTTGGTGCATTATTATGCGAAGTTTAAATTTAATGCTTGAATTTAGAGGATAAACTTCGTGTAAGATGTTTCATAAATAGGCAAGAAGCCAAGCCATGGAAACTATTCCTTGCCAAAAAGGTTGGTGCATCATTTGGCATTTCAATTCATGATTGTGTTTATTTTTGGAAAGATTATTTTTATAAAAAATTACTTCTTTATATATAAATAAATAAGTAATATGAATCTTAATATCTTATGATTAAAAAAATTAATTTCATTATGAAAAATCAATTATATTTGCGATGATTATAAGTTATATTTTTACAACTGTCACAAATATATAATTTTAAAAATAAAATTAATAGTTTTATCCGATGTAATCGGAGGAAATTGTGGGCATGCACTATTATAGCATGTAGCATAGTAGGTTGGCTTCCCCTTCCACGAAAACTGGGTCCATTTTCCAATCTTTGCTCGTGTTGTCTCGGTAAACTATAAAGGAAAAATACTACTACTTAACATTCTGAAGGGGGAAAAATAGAATTCCTGGCATAATAATATTATGTCAATATAAATAAGCAGAGCTTCATTTTGAGTAAAGCCAGTTTTTTAGCAATTTTATATACCCAATTTAAGGGCTTTTGCCTGCGCAGTACACCCCAATATTAAAATCCACAATTTACCATATCCAAAACATTTTTGGTAATTTATAATCCACTTGTACCTACGCAAGAGAAAATTTGCATTCCAAAATTGATTTATCACTTTTATGATTCTTATTTTTAGCTTGTCATATCAGACAAGTGGCGCAACTCTATGAGATTATTGACAGAAAATTTAAACCTTAAGTCTTAAACCAAGAGACTGACTATTTTAAGGGGGAAAAAATAAAAAATAGGACAACCCTTCGTAGGATCAATACCTCTTGGCTTATCAGAATTTAGATTTTTTTTTACGTTATTTTCTAATCATTTTCAAAAGAGAAAATATTATTTTAATATTGTGATTCATTATTTTTTTAATGGAATTTATAATTTTTTCAAAAAATTTATATCTACCTCTCCTTAAAATTTACTTTATCCTTAAAAAAAAAGAAAAAAATGAAAAATAAGATCTCCTTTCGGCTCATATTTAGTATCATCATCTTTTCTCTTAATTTTGACCTACAGTAGACCTGCTCAATCAAGCCTAATCAAGGCCCATAAAAAATGATGGGTTTCGGTCACAGCTCAAGCTCGGAAAGATTTTGACCCATTATTTGAGCGGAACCTAAGTTCAGATCTATGGGTAAAGTTCACCAAAAGCCCATAAACCTATCTTTTTATTATTGGAATATACACGACAGTTGCTCGAATATTCTATCAAAAACTAAAGAGTCATTTGGTTAGCATAAAAAATTAATTTTTTAAGAAAATAACTTTTTATATGAATTTTTTAAAAAATACTCAAAATTATATTATTAACACATAGGAAGTAACATTTCCTAGAATATAACTTCCTATATTTTATTTGATTCAATTTTAAATATCCTAGGAAGTGTTAATAAAATAATTACTATATTCTTAATATTATTATAACATAAATTAATAAATTTTAGTTATCATTAATTTAATTTAATAAGGATAATTTTATCATTATATTTATAAATAACACAAAAAATAAAACTTACCTAGAGGGGAGGTAAGTAAATTATTTTTCATATTTTGTAGAAAGTAGGACTTCCTCCAATTTGCTAGATAGTGGCTAATTAAACAATTTAGCTCTTCCCTATTTTTCAGAAAATATAACTTCTTATATTATTAAAGTGAACCTCTAAGATTCAAAAATGAAAGTATTGTTGTTGTCAATCAAGTCAAAATGCTTTTCAACCCTCAAATTGTGCAAAAATGAAAATTAAACTCAAGTTGAACCCATGGAATGCAATCAATGAAGTGGGCCATTGGGCTCACTTGGCATTTTTTGCAAGCCCATCATGTGGGTTGAATAGACAAAACAGATTATAGTAAATAAAAATAACTTTAATATGGCAAGATTAATTGTATATCAACATATGAAAAATTACATATTTTTAAATAAAATATGCAATTAAAATAATAACTAATACTTATTTTAATAACATGAATAACAATTAACAACCCTTAGTCCTAGATACCTAAAATCTACCACTTAGAAGTGAAAAAATTAACACACATTTATGTGTTTTTTTCTTTTGTTACCCTACATTACTAATGGAAACATTTTCCTTCACAATTTAACAAAAGTAATTCTTTCAATTATACATTTTAGAATATGAAATAAGAGATGCAAATTCCCATTTGACCTCATATATATAAATCAAATATGTTGACTTTATAATACATGATCATGGTGGCAGTAAGTGTGAAGAATAAAACCATTTTACATAAGATGTAGCAATTGCTATAAATTAGGATGCAAGGTTTGAGTGTTGGGAGTAGTACCAATTATAACCTAAAGTTAGCCAATTCCTTCAGGAGCGAGTAAGAATGCACAAGGGCCCAAGTGATCGATGGTGAATGAACATTGCACCATTTTCTAAGCTTATTTTAGAGTAGGTATCTCAAAACCATTAGGATGAATATCTTGGAGAGTGATCCACTTATGAGCTTGCTGAAACTACATAGGAAGCCTACAAAAGTCCTAAAGGATTGGTCTAAAGGTGACTAACCATTGTACTCCCAAAATCATATCATATTCCTTAAAAGGTAGAATGAAAAAATCTATTTGAAAACTATAAAGACTAGCTTTCCAACACAACTCAAAGCAAGTACCTTGAGTGAAAACTTAATCACCATTAGTGACTATCACTCCCAGTTTAGAGCCTTGGTGCATAAAAAGGCCAATAAATTTGACCAAAGTAGAATCAAGGAAATTATATGTATAGATAGAATCAATTAAGATAACCATATTGTGTTTTTGAAGTTGGCCCAAAATTCATGTAGTTTGATAAGTAGTGGTTCCTCACATAGCATAGAGATAGAGTGTTGGTATAGTATTATTATTAGGTTTAAGAATAGACTTGACAATCTTGATTCATATTCGTTCTTATTTTGATTCATCTATATCCATCCATTTTAACTTTAGGGTAAATATGAGTTGAGTCAATATTAACCCATTAAAATAAAGGTCATATTGGATCAACTTATAGGTAATTATTTATCTATTTATATTCATAGGAGATACATTTGTACACTATATAAATTAATATTATAAAATAAAAAAATATTATAATAAAATATCTTTAAAAATTTAATATAATTTAAATATTTTTAAAATTAATTATTTGAAATAAAATATTATAATATTATTATATATGTCATAATATCAATTTTTATAAAAAAAATAAAATCAAGTCCAGTCTTATGTACTAAAATCTATATAATTTATTATTTTTACTTTTAAAACTTAAAAATAGTCATAAAATTACCCTTTTCAATTTTCAAAAAAAAATCTTATAATATTACTTGTCACATGTAATATACTTATAACTATATGTTAGATTCTTAGCTATACTTTATAAATATCAATACACCAAAAAGGTTAATTTTTATTTTTTAAATGATACTTTACAAATTAAAATATGATTGTATGCAATTTTAAAAGTGCAGTTTATTATTGTAAAAGAATACATAAAATTCATAATTATAATTTTGAATTTTTTAAATTTTATTGTAATATCTATTTTAAATTAAATAAATTTTATTTAATATATATTAAAATTAAAATATTTAATCAACTACATTTAATATTAAAATAATTTTTAAAAATTAATGTTAAGAAAATGAGATGAAAACTATAATTTTAAAAAGTAAATAAAAATAAAGAATAAAAATTTTGATAGCATAAGTTTATTTTGAAATAATACTAATAAATATAAAATAGTAGTGAAGAATAATGTCAATAAAAATAATAAAATATAAAATAATAACTTGATGGATAAATAGATGGGTCAGGTTAACTATATATCCAAGGATTATAGGTCAACCATAACCCACTTAAAATTTTATATTGAGTTATAAATTGATAAATGGATTAATAATGACCTATCCACTTTTGACTCAATTTATATCCATTCTAACCCATCCATTTATCACCTATATTTAGGAAGTAAATCATTAGAATTGTACAAGTAATTAGAGTTATTAGAGTTTTTAGTTATCAATTGGTCGAGTTGAGATATCATACATTTATGGTCAAGAGTGTACTTAGCTTCACACCAATAGTAAAGACTTTTTTTACGTCTATCGTCAATTTCATTTTAGGATAGTTTCTTTAAAAGGTATTTAGGAGGTAATGGAGTGGAGTTTTTAGATTGGGACTTCGAAAAAGAGTGAGCGACCAAGTAAGGATTAGATGGAATTTTTGGTGTTAGTAGTAGTGGGGGGTAAGGAACAATGTTTGGAAAGTGAATTGGTAAGATGATTAAAAGGCAAATATTATGGCTAAGAAGGAAATAAGGATATTGTAAGTGAGAAGGGGGACGTCCATTTCTATAGTAAATTAATGATCTAGGAGAAACATCATATGGTATGGACTCTATTTGCTTGGCCAAATTGAAGGCAGATCTTAAAGATTGGGGTTGCAACAAATGAACTACCTTAGCACATCATTTTTTAAATTATTAAGAAATATACTAAGAGCATAATGGTCATGGGTTTAAAGTAAGTTAAGTAAGCCTTCAAATTCATCATAAAACTCCTTAACAGTAGCATTTGCATTAATAAAATGAGACCAACCATAGGATTAGCACACTCGTTGTTGGTGAACCGGCCTCGCATTTCTTGCAAATAATCAAACTAACAAATGTTTTGGAAAGCACCATAAGCACGAACATAATATTATACTATTGAAGTGCTTTGCCATCCAAGTGAAGCATAACAGCATAAATTTTAGTATCATCAATAATGCCTTCTACCTCAAAAATTTGAATGAGTTTGAGAAACCACCCTTCAAAATTAGAACCATTAAAAGGGGGACAATCCATTTTAGCAAGAGGATAAGAAAAAGAAAACCTAGCAATCTTTGTAGAATTTTCCTAATGACCATTATTGCTTGAAGGATGTAAGTGAAAGGTGAGTTTAAGAAGAGATTTCATTTTAGAAAGAATTTCAAAGTAAAATACCACTTTAAGCTCACCAACTACATTATTTTTTCCTCCAACTAAGCAGTGCTAATATTAGTTTCTACACATTCAAGCTCCTCTTTTTAAAGAGCAATAATGCTAGAAACACCTTTAAAAGTAACCGTGATTGTTAGTTGATGCCACTTGTTATGGATAAATTAAAAGGATAGAAAGAAGAGTAGATAAGAGATGGATCATAGTGAAATAAAGGAGAGAAGGGGAGTATCTCTATTGATGATAAGTGTGAACTAACAAATTAAATACCCCTTAATAGTCTTAATCCCCTTTTTTTTTATCTCATAACTAATTCTATTGCAATTAATAAATTCCTCAGCCTAACCCACAATACATTAAAGCCTATAACCCTTAATTGATAACATAATTTTGGCTAAAACTTTTATATGAAGATTGGTGGTCCACCTTTGAAAATAAGAGAATCCAAAAAGCCAATTTCTATTCCAATCCTTCGCAACCCCTTCAAATCCAGCTTTCTTTGGGTTTCCATGAGAACTTCCATTTACATTAAATTTAAACCCCTTCAACTGAAGGAGGCTTCCACTTAATCATCCTATAACTTTTAGGTGACTTCCAATTGAATGCCTCAGAACATTTTCTCAAGAGATTGAAAAATTTTCTAATAGTAACATAGGTAGGAGGAAGAGTGTTTTGAAACATAGCATTATTCTAGTCTAACCAAATGCACTATATCATAATTGAGAAAGCTTCACTCCAATTAGAAGCTCAATGGAAATTAGAATCCAGCCTATTAGATGCAATCTAATCTTGTAAATTTTGAGAAAAGAAAAGAGGAAACCAAAGTTACACTCCCAAATCAACCTAAATAGCATGAGCACGAGAGCAATCTTGAAGAAGATGAAGGTGAGATTCTACCTCTAAATTGTGGATGGGGCATATAAAGGAATTAGTAAAGTTTCTTTGCCACCTTGGCAGATTAGTAGCAATTCTGCCATAAGCACACAACCAGAAAAATCCTTTTAACTTTCCAAATTTTAGCCCACTTAGGTTGCTTAAAGGAAGAACATCTATGAATTAGCCACTTCTAATCACTTCTAGCAGAATAAATCCCATCTTTTGTATCACCCCAAATAAGTTTATCTAGGCCATGGGAATAAAGAGGAATTGGCACTAACTGAATTAGCTAGAAGACTTTTTAGGTAGGTTAGTAGCAAGTAAATCCAAGTTCCACTTGCTATCAACAATCTATCCATTAATCCTTGCTTAGCAATAGCAATATTAGAAATGACATCTGCAATCCTAAAGTCTCCAGCCTATTTATCATGCTAAAAACTAACATTGATGCCAAAGTTGTGTTCTAATTCTTGATCCTCTCTTTTAATCTTTTTAAAAAAAGATTTTCTAGGAATAATAATTATTAGACATTGAATGTTAGCTAAATAGGAAGTTTCACAACTATATGTTTACTTTTTTTAAGTTTTTACTTTTCCTCACAAAGAAATGCTTGATTTTATGAGAAAAATTACAACTTTGGAACCATTTGTTTTTTAAAAAATATTTTATATAAGAAAATTACTCATGCTTTTATATGAATTGAGGGCGTGACATATTTCTACACCTTTTCATTAAAAAAAATTATATCTAGAATCACTACGACAAGAAATTGAATCTATTTTGATACCATTTTCTTGATTATTGCTAAATGCACAAAATGGTACGAATTAGAGACTTGGCACAAAAAAAATGAAGTTTGGTGACTTTTTCATGATGATATTGTCATCGTTATAGAGGAAAAAAATATAAAAAATCATTTTTTGTAAAAGAAAATAATTATTTAATTTAAAAAAGTTAATAATAACAATTTGTCATTGATATACATTGAAAAGATAAACATGAAGTAAATAAAATTTTAAAAAAATACAAAATTTGACCATTTAATGATGACTTATTGTCAGTAAATTAATACTTTGAAATTGTATAGTTTGCAGTCTAATTGAAGCATATAATGTTGACAAAATTAACTTGTACCAATAACTAAGTTGTTGTAATATGATTACTTAGGAAAAGGAGACAATGTAGTTAGAACCTTATTATAAAGATTATACAGCGATGATGAATTTTCCTGTAATAACAATTATGTCATTGTAATAGGTCTAGGATTTTTACATGCCATATAACAACAATGAAAATAGACTGATGCTAATGACAACATCATCATAATAGATCTTCTTGAAAAAGGAGAAATTGGTAGATTTTTGGAGATCGTACGATGACTTTATCATCATAACATGCATGGGATTTCACTATAAAAATTACCTGCTAGCTGTTTCCTCTTTCAGTAGTATTTGAAAGCTAAAAAAAAAATAAGTAAAGTAGGATTAGAGAAAGATCATTTCTTTTTGTAATCTGTAAATTGTATCTTTACTTATTGTATGTTTGATTAACATTTTTCTATTTTTATATGTGCAGTTTTGTTTTTTATTTGTGTAAATTGTAGAGTTTTTATTAGTTTTCTTGCTTGTTATTTTTGATTACTTTCTTTGCCTTTAGTATTTCTACATGGAGGTAAGCTTAAATTACTGCTGTAGTTAGTTATTTGCTCCATATAATTTATATGTAATGTTAATTTTTATTTCTGGGAATATTATATTTATTTGAAAAATTTTATTGCTATTGTTGTTGCTACATTATTTTTAGGATTTTTTTTACAATATGATATTTCTATGATGTTGCAATATATGTATGGTATAATATAATATAATATATGTATAGTAGAATCCTTATGTATCCATCTATCTACCTATCTAATGAAGACTCTTATCCGAGATATCACTGTTATTTACCATTACAATTGAGTGGTGAAACATCTATAAAAGAATCATTGTACTACTTTTAAAGTCATAGGCTGATATTGACATTAGTAATAACAAGCCATTGATAGAAGCAAAGGGATCAATGTAGTGGGAATTGGATACAACAAATAATGCATTATAATTGTTTACATTTGTAAATGCATTCATGCATATGGTATTCCTGATTTTCACCACTTAGTTAGAACTTTTAGTTAAAAGTTCATAATATATCTATACAAGATTGGTTTTTGTTTGTACCAAATAGTTGCACATACACCTTTATAAATATAAATATATATATCTTTTTCAATGAGTTTTACTAAACTCCATGCTTTGTGAGAAAGAAAAAAAATTATAAGCTCTAGTTTCAAAGAAAAGTGAAAAAAGCAAGGTTTGGGAGGAAGTTAATCATGATTGTCTAGAAGGCAATCCAATGGTTAGATTTGTGTCTTATAATATATCTATACAAGATTGATTTTTATTTGTACCAAATAGTTGCACACACACCTTTATAAATATAAATATGTATATCTTTTTCAATAAGTTTTATTGAACTCCATACTTTGTGAGAAAGAAAAAAAAATTATAAGCTCTAGTTTTAAAGAAAAGTGCAAAAAAAAAAAAAAAAAAAAGGCTTGGGAGGAAGTTGATCATGATGTCTAAAAGGCAATCCAATGGTTAGATTTGTATCTTCTCATGCATTCAATTTATTTCTATGAAATGAAGGAAAATAGCCATTTCTTCTTAACTATATTTATTTCATAAACTTATCAATGATACTTTTAGACATCTATTTAATTTATAATAAATCTTAAATAATACATTGTTCCTTTTTGTGAATATATATGATGAAGAATAACTTTTTATGTATCCTTTAAGAGCACTTGACCGTGCATTAGGTGTTTAAAGTAGTTCTTAACTTTCATATCAATAGCAATAAATTTAAAGGTGTAAGAATGAAATTCATATAGGACTTGCAATTCTAAAGCAAAGATGTACACATTGAGCTATTCAAAGGTGGTTGTATAATGGAGAAAATAAAGAGTAATAATGATTGCCTCCATGACTATCTTGAAGTTGTCTTGGTTTTCATCTATATGGTTTGTTAGGGCTATTATCAGTGTGCTATTATAGAAATACTTGCCTTTCCTTGCTGCTAGAGGAGCCTGGCTATCTTAATAATATGTATTTATTTCGTAATTTGACACAAGATGCTTTCCAAGAAGTTTTTAGTATAGGATTTATTGTATTGTAATTGTTTATCATTCTTATTAATGAATGTACATGTTTTTATAACTTTAAACTTAATATTGTTATTCATTTTATGCAAGTACTTTCATCTCAATTGAATATGTATTTATACAAAATATATTTATGATTTTCACAAATAGACATAAAAAAGATATAAATATTTTTTACATATTTTCTTAATCTTATATGATAATTTTATAATTAAATAAAATTTTTTCTTATTTATTCAACTAGCCGCACTTATTTCTTCATTTTCCTTAAACTTAAAAGCAATTTTTTAAGAAAATTGAAAATAGTTTTAATTTATAAATAATATACTTATACAAATTCTAAATAATTAAGAACATGTGCAAAAATTTGAAAATGCTTAAATAATAGACTTCAAAAATAGTTTGTCAATTATTAATCATGAAATTAAATAGTAGAAGATCAATATAGACTCCAAAAATGGTTTGTTATATTGGTATTTTTTAGAGCATAATTTTGAGTAAATTATTAATGTGTTAATTAGTGCTTATAGCATAAAGTCCCCCTCCTAACAAGAGTCTTGTCTTAATTATTAATGTGTTAGAATCTAATTTTTATATTTATTTTATAATCATACATATAATTTTATAAATAAAAAATTTGTAATATCCATATATTATTTTTTATTAAGTAAAACAATGAAAGATCAACTAATTTTTATTAATTTTACAATATCTTTTTTAATTGTTGATTTTACTAATTCTAAAAATAAGCCTTAACAATTTTTCTTCTTTCATATTACAATTTTGCTTTAGGTAAGATTAAAATCAAGAAAATTGGATTTTAAGTTTTGAAGTAGAGTAGTTGCGATGAACACTAGTTCTATGAAAGCTAGGCAATGTAATGCTAAGAATCAACAAAAAGTAAAGGTAGTGAAAAGATCATAAGTTTTTAGCTAAGTGGTCCGAAGTCACTCTTTTGTTAGTATTTTAATGGACTACAAATGTTAGGACCAAAATTGTGAACATTGAATATTTTGAGGAATCAAAATTAAGTATTTTGACTTAAGGGATTGAAATCTAACAAATTGTATATTAGAAGGATCAATTTGATATAGTTGTGATTGAAATTAATTAAATACTATGAATGCACCCCATGTATGTTTAGCTGTTAGAGTTCAATAAATATAAAATTACATATAAATGGACAACATATTGAATCAAGCTTATTTTTATTATTTTATTCAATCATTAGTATACAATGACAATAATGTTATTGCGAAAGGGTTAGTTGATAAGGATGAGTAGTTAATTTCATTAGTCATAATGGCCATATAATTACTGATGACAATGTTATTGTTAATTAAATTTTAAAAATTTAAAAATTTGAATTTTAGGGACTCTTTCATAATGACATGTTGTTGTAATAGAGCTAACAGAAAATGAATAGTGGCAAGTAGACACTGATATTTAGGCTGTCCCTTTTGTGATGATTGAAATTTATAATCAATGATGACTAAATTAAATATCATTACTGATTGAAAATTCTATAAAAGGTTTGAAGTGCCATTTTTGTCATTCACCTAATGTTGAAATAGAAGAAGAAGAAGAAGAAGAAGAAGAAGAAGAAGAAGAAGAAGAAGTGATGAAATAAAAGTGCAATCATCAATTTAAGGTTAGCTTATAATACTTTTTTCTTTGTTATTTCATACATTTTGTGATTCTTTATCTTATTTTATAACATTAGGGTTTATATATTTTCCAGTTGTTGTTATTGTCCATTTTTCTTCTTCCATTTGGTAGAAAATACTTGCTAAAAATTTATTTGATGGAATATAAATAGATTGTAATATGTTGCAAAATACACTTATATAATTTTTTTAAGTACTAGTTATTGAATTGTTATGATGTATCAAATATCTTTATTATGACCACATGGTTGCACATATTATATGATTATAATATATTGGTAGTTGTGTATTTTTGATTTTGGCATAATTTTTGTATACTTAATGGCCATATGGACATGCTAAGATGATATATTGATAGTTACAAGATGCTAAATAGTAGAATAAGATTGTTGAATTTCATTATTAATATTAAAATTTTAGTCATAACACATAAAATATGAAAGAATCTTTATGACATGAAAATTTTAAAATATTGTGAGCGATAACGTAATATAAAATTTTAAAGAAAAATAAAATAGAACATAAAAGAAGAATTATTGAAAAAATGAATATTGAATATAAATTGTGACATAAAAGTAGAATTTCAACATAATAAATAAAAAGAAGAATTTTAATATAATAAAAATGAAATGTAATGTAGAAGAATAATTATTGAATATTTTATTTCTATGTTCAAATCCTTTTAATAACAAATAAAATATAATGTAAAAGAAGAATTTGAACATAATAAATAAAAATTGAATTTTTTTTTATAAAATACAATAAAAGATTAAAAGAATAATCAATAAAAAAACCTATAATATACTTTTAGGGTAAAATGAAAAAATTGAAATTAATGTAAAATAAAATTTCTAAAATCAAAATTGAGTATGTTATATTGAATGTAAGACATTGAATACAATATTAGAAGTAAAATATAACATAAAAAAATCAAATACAATGTAAAAGAAGAATTTCAACATAAAAGTCCAATATGTTATATTTTATTTTTGGAAAATTCTTCTTTTACATAAAAATTCAATAAAATAAAATAAAATATATTTTTAGACAAAGTAAAAAAATTAAAAATAACGTAAAGAAGAATTTTAATGTAAAAATTAAATATAACATATTAAACCTACAATGTAACACATACGAAGAATTTTAACATAAATTTTAAATACCTAATATAAAAGAAAAATTAATACAAAATAAATTTAACAATACTTTTTGGCTAAATTAAAAAAATTAGAAGTTGTACCCACTTAATAGTAAAAAATTGAAAAGAAAAAATTTTAACATGAAAATCACTTTTCTATTAATTAAGAAAAAATTTATAGCATAAAGGAAGAATTTTAATACAATAAAATGGATTACTTAGTAACTTGCCATGTTGGTGACTAGTGACAACATGTCCATTGACAAGAATTGGATAACTTTGCGTGATCACCTATTTGATTAATATTGAAACCGTGTAACAAAATTTGACGAGAGTTAAAAACTTCATCTATTAAAATAGGTTAAGAAAATGCTCATGCACTAATTGTATAAACGTGTTATTTTAGGATGTGGAAACCTTATTCACACACATAATAGACCACGGATTTGATCTATTTTACAAAAAATGAATTCATTATGGAGAAGAGATTACATTATATAGGGTTTAAGTTCTTGTACTTTTTATTATGTAAATATTATATTAAGTTTAAAACAATATACCATGTGCTTTAATAAGTACTCTTCACATATAATGGAAGGAATTTATTTTCTTTCATATTTAGTAATATATTTGTTAAAGATAATGATACATTTAACTTTAATATGTTGTGATATATGTTATTTATATTACATAAAAATAATTGTTCATCGTTATGACTACTATTAATGCTTGCTATTATGGAGATGACCCATTAAAGTGTCCTTCTCGCATTCCTGGCCAATGCAAATTAGGTAAAATTGATTATAATTACATTATATGATTACTTCTTACATACATATATTTTTATATAATTTATCAAATTGGTAAATATTTTTTAAATCTGTAATGCCTATGAATAAATGCTCTAAAAATAGAAATATTAACCTTAATAAAACATTAACTAAAACTAATAGATCATTGTTCTTGTGATTCGATCCTACCATTAGGTGCTCCATGGGTACAAACCATGAGAAATTGCCATGGTAGGTTAGGATGCTAATTGGGATGCACTATAAGTTGTTCTATGGTAAGCAGTACCTAAAGAGTAATGGGCTTATATCATTGAGTCCCTGTAAGGAAGTATTAACTTATTTTATGTATTAATGTACAAAATGAAATGATAATCATTTTGATGGATTTTTTTTTCTAGTTTTATGTCTCTTAATGTAGGAATATTTTGAGTGGATAAACTTTCTAAATAGGAGGATATAGTGCATCTATGATGGAATCCAGCACAATACAAGTGATCTCTATATGGATCAAAAGTATAGATTATATGATCATTACTTAGTGCCTAGGGGGTGATATTGAGTGCAATATTTAGTGTGCCAAGTAAGCAGTGCATGTAGATATGCCTGAGGAACATTGACTGTGGGCTTGTGATATGTTCAAGAGTATAAAGCTCCTAGTAAGAAAGAGTTACATATTGTAAATTGCATTTTCTACATTCCAAGTTTATTAGTAATTCTTCTAATGCTTGTTATTTATGCTTTGAATTTATAAGAGAAAGTTAGAAGAAATGCATGAAATAAGGCATAAAAAAGGTATAACAATTAGCATGGATCAAAGTCTATAGCAACATATAGATATGATAAGGCATGCTAAGTAAACATTCATTACATTTAGCACAATACCATTAAGTTTTCCCACTAATCTTTTTGTTTTAAAATTGACCTAAAGAAATAGGATGATGAGTTAACTACAACTGGTGATGGAGAACTTTGTGGACTATCATACTAGATTATCAGGGGAATGGGTGTCTGAGGAGGCTTGGTTTAATTATGTGCATATTATTTTCTTCATTTCTATTTTTTATTTCTTATGACAACTTACATAATCATTCTAATAATTTATCTTTAAAAAAATGTAGATATGGATGCAAAAACAGGCCACTCAATTATAAATACAAGCAAGTTCTTCTTCCATCTTATCAAGTACCCCATTGACACAGTTCGATGAGTCTGCTATTGTCGAGGAGGTATTAGGCACTTGTTAAGGGCACAAAAGAGGGTTGACTATATGTTTCAAAGGACAATCTATGGTGGTAGCCCACCCAACACCTCATTAATTGCCACATATTCTCCTTAATTATAAGGCAATGCACCCTTACTCAATGACGTTTACCAGTACATCATCCTAAGTAGCAGTGCTTGGAGTATTAGTAAAAGCTTCTCTTCCACCAATAACAGACCATGGAGTAACTGATTTGATATATGGTACTGGCTATAAAGCTTGTCATTCTACCATTGCCTCATTTACCATTCAACTTGTCACACCTTAATCTTGCCAAGTAGGTTTACTTTGAGATTGCTTACACCAACACCCAAGCCCTAACCCAAAGATCATTGGTAGAATTATAACTATTGACTTTTTGACTAATTAGAGTGATTTTAAGTATTTTATTTTTTTTCATTTTGATATTATGTCATATTCTTTTGTAAAGATATAGTTTTCATTATTGTATATCATTATGGTTTTTTTCATATATATAAATTTTATTTTTTAATATTATAATATAACACAAATAGTTAATTAAATTATATTCAACTTAATAAATAAATGATTAATAATATCTTATAATTTTTTGTAACAAAAAATATTTTAAAAAAATTTGAATTAAAAAAATCTATAACAATGGTATAGTCATCAATGTAGATTTTTTTATTTTTAAAGTTTTAAAAATATCCTCATATTCAATAATGACAAATGTCATTGGTAAAATAGTTACTATGTCAATAAAATATATAACAATGACATTGGTCGTCATTATAAATATTGTTAATATGGCACATCAACACTAGCAGTAAGATTCTACGATGACACTTGTTGTCATAAGAAGGTCACATGGCCTATAAGCATGATTATACAATGATGACATTCCCAACAACAAAGTCATTAGTATGTCTATATAGCAACAAATGCCGTTATAATTGGACTCGTTCTTTGTGGTGCATGTTAATAGAGGAAAACAACTTTTACTTTGAGAAGATGAAATTATTTTTCAATAAATTTTTTACATTTAGCATAGATCATATAGAATATTTTTTTATTGTCATAACAATTTACAACTATATTTGTATAGAAAATATATTCTATCAAAACAAACGAAGCCTTGATGTATAACACTTACACAAATATTTGAGATTATAAGAATATTCATGAAAAAGTTGTGAGAACCATTGGTGCTTCTCCTTTTAAGCAAGTCCCTTATTTTTAGTATCTACAAAAAGGGTTTTCATACATTATTTTTAGTCATCAAAGGTTTTCGTTTTTTATCTAATGGACGTAGCAAAATAGGGGCCGATGGCAGTCCACCTCTAGAAAAATAAATAAATAAATAAAATTTTCCAAAGTACAGAGTCTCCTCAAGACACAAAGGAAACTTTCTTTGTTCTTCCTGCAGAATGCACCAACACCCAGAGGGAATAGTTCTCGTCATCCTTGCTGAAACATCAGCCTTTAAAGCAAATTTCGCCAAGCCATCCACTGCACAATTCTGCTTTCGGTAAACTAGGGAAAGACAAACCTACCAATCTGCTGCAAGAAGATCTGTGATCTCTAAATACATACCATTGCAGGATGCATGCGGTTGCAACCATGCTCAATTAATCCAATCTCCTACGTGATTCCTAATCACTCCCCCCCAAACTAACACATTCCCATCTCCATTACGGGCACCATCAGTATTGATCTTGTGCCAAACCATTTCAGGAGCTTTCCATGAAGCTGCATCATCTAAACCTCTAGAAAATTTTCAAGTGCACATTAAAAAAAATGACAGTATTAAAAAAATTAACTACTGACTGTTTTCTGTGAAAAATAAAATAAAAATTTTCGGACTCATGCAATCCCATAAATATTTTAACCAAATAAACAAAGTGGATGTATGAATTTCTCCCTAGAAACGTTCAAGATAGAATACCTAATGTTTTACTAAAATTTCATTTTCTAGTTACCCACTTGGCTTTTTATTTTTTTCCCCGCAATCTTTTGGTCTCTTTGTTTTACAAGTTATCAGACTGGGCAATCAGAATTTTTTTGACTTGGTCTGGGTAGAAGCCATTTCCAAATCCTTCTATATCATTTTTTTTCCCTATCTTGACTTTGTATTTTGCTGAGATGTATGAGGAATTACATAATATTTTGTTGGGGTTTTATTTGAAGTAATTATAGGATTATGCCGTGAGAAGTTTAGAAAGTTAAATATTTTTACTGTTAAATTATTTTTTTAAATATTAAAGTTAATAAGTTAAAATTAAAATTATAAATTTCAATGTATTAAAATTAATTTAAAAATAGAAATATTTAATTTTTTAAGAGGTTAAGTTCCGAAGACCATTACTCATATATATATATATATATATATATATATATATATATATATATATATATATATATATATATATATATATATATATATATATAGCCGGCAAGGTCTCTTTTAACTCACCACAAGCTGAAAATATATAAGGAGAAAAATATAAAAGTATCATTGTCAACAGGTACATTAATTCATCTTTATATTGTCTGATATGTCATTAGAAGGTATAATTCTCAACATATTCTCGTTAATTATAATCTGTGTTTAACTCTTCAATATATATATATATTTGCTTGGCATTTTAGTCTGAGCAAAATATAAAACATCCCCATCAACTATGGAGTGATGGTACTTTACTTCCCATTAATTTTGAAAACTTACAAATCAAACTCTTAAACTATAAAAAATTTATAATTAATACTCATTATCCACTAAATTAAATATTTTATTAAATTACATGATTTTTTTTTAAAATACTTTTAAACAAGAATTACAATATTATTATATGTTAGTTTATTAAATTTTTTATGCATAGTTTATATATTATATAATTAATAGATATTAAATTTGATATATAGAATTTCAATCAGATACTTGAAAATGAGTTAAAAATTATGTGTAAAAAATGACATAGTAAAATAATATACAATAATATTGTGATTCTTACTTAGAAAATTAATAAAAAAATTACATGGTTCAATAAAATAATTAATTAAGTGAATGATGGGTATTACTTATAATTTTTTTTATAATTTAAGGGTTGATTTACAAGTTTTTAAGGTTAAAGAAAGTAAAATGTCACTACCTCAAAATTAAAGGAAGTGTTTTACATTTTTTTAATTTTATGGAATTTATATTTTGAAATATATCACTAATTATTCTTTAAGACATTTAAAATTAGGCTCGGATTCAACGAAGGTCATCTTATTTAAAATGTTCTTTTAATATTTTAACCGGCTCAACTTTGTCAGACTCTCATACGTTTAGTAATGAAAAAAATTAACATATGGTCAAGTGAATATTATTTTTTTTGATCTAATATGGTTATTATCTTCTTGGAATTCACTTCTGCCATGTATATGCAAAAAACAAAAACACATTAGCAGCCACTATTTATATGATATATCAGCAGTATAATAATATTCAATATATTGTTTTCGGACTTTATTTTTTATTATATTTTTGTTTAAATTTAAGATTTTGGTTAAGCGCGTTAAGTAAATTATCACTCTTATTATTATAAAAAAAATAAGTTTAACAAAAATACTAAAATGAAATGTATTGAATTATTAGAATAGGAGAACCAACATCTAATTTTTTTTTAAATTAAAGAATTCAAAATTATTCAATTTATTTTTAGGATGAAAATTGCATTTAAATCTTAAAATGAATAAAAACATACAAAAAAATTATTAAATGATAGCAAAGAAACATTTTAAGCATTATTTCTTTGTAATTTGTAATTTAGATTTAGCGAATCATGATTCTAGGAAATTGAGTTCCCGTTAATTCATACATATCATTTTTTTTTATAATTTTCATTTTTAATTTGGAAGGTTATATAACGTAAAAAAAGAAAAAAATTAATATGAAGAATATAATTACAACAAAATTAAATATTCATTAAAGAAAAATAAACCATGCCGAGTATTTAACTTAAATGGTACTCCATATCCTTTGAAAGAAGCTTTGTACTTTTTATTACATTCAAAATTCAACACACAATCCTTGTATGTATACATCTAATAATTTAATTATTATGACCATTAAAAAAATAATTTATGAAGGGGTGACATAAGTTTTGTATTTAAAAAATGACTAGTGCATGTAAACGGTCATAACTCCAATTCTATATGTGCTTTTCCTTTGCTAATCTTGAATGAAAGTGTTCCTTTGTCTTACAACAACTCTCTTATGCATCCAAATTCCAGGGTTGAAACTCTATATATGTTTCATTCTCTGCTTAATTCTATATAATTATAAACTAAATCATTTTGAGGCTGAAGGTTCTTAAGCTTTCATCCACATAGATATGAGTTCTGCTGCATTTTTCCAGCTTTCAATCATTGTACAAGATGAAGGTAAGCATACATATTTTAAGCTGATCTGAAATAACATAACTATGAAATAACCAACAGCAGGAAAACAGTTTGATGCACTTGTTGGTGTTGTGCATGCAGATATACGCTCTCTTTTTTTTATTACATAACCAGCTTTGAACAATTTTTTGGTATACTAATGCCGCCAGATTCTCTCTCTCTCTCTCTGTGTATATATATATATATATATATATATATATCATTTCACTTATTCATGAACATTCAATAGAATTGAAATAATAGGAAGAAGATATACTAATTCCGCTTTATTTTTCATTCTAAAAGATACGGGATTACTACGTAGGAGATCAATAATATATTTTAATATGCATTCAATACACAAATAGATATTACAACTTTTGTTTTTTTAATTTTGTCTTGTTCGATAGTATGTTTAGATGCTTTATTGATCTTGTTATTTTTGTTTTTAATAATATGAATAACAAAGTAGCTAACATATGTGAGTCCTGGATTTGAACTAAGCATCGGAGAAAAACTCTAAAATAATTTTGGATATTATTGTATTACTAAATATACTTGCTGATGTTGCTATTTTTCCCCTATTTGTGAACGAGAAGGGTAATACTAATTGAAAGTTAATTAAATTTGAGACAATTAGTTTAAAAAATAGTAAATGTTAAAATTTCAAAAAGGTTGGATTATTGAAAATATGGTAATAATGTAAAAGAAGATAATTATGGTATATTAATGGTACAATAGTGCATCGATAGATTTAATCATCAATATATTATTATATAATATGTTATATTTAGTTTTAAAAATAAATTTAATATATAATTAAATATAATGATATATCAATATATTATTATATTAATAATATATTATACCTTCTTTCAATAAAAAAAATTCTTAGGACAGTAGAAGCGTTAAAAGAGATAGTTAAAATACTGCAAAAGAGTAATCCGGACGTCAGCGTTGATCCAAGCGGGGGACTAAGTACCAGCCGGTTTGCCGTTTGCGCCCCTGATGCCGTCCGAGGAGACGAAAATCACGTGCAGGGCAATTGCTCTTTCCTTAATGCCACGTGCCACGTTACTCTCGTCTCGCGTGACTCTTGTACCCTCTCTTCTCAGGGAGAAAAGGCTGGAAAATACAGAGGTGGCCTTCTCCGAGGGAATACAAAATCGTAGCATGGACTTGGATTTGTATTGAATTTATATAAGTTTGGATCGTAAATTTTCAAATGGGTAATGTCGAAGTTATAAATGAGTTGATATATTAATTTATTAAAAAATTTATATTAAAAATTTTAAAATATCTTTTACAAAAATAATTAATAATTAAATAATAAATAATTATATATAATAAAAGTATAAAATTTATATTTTAATAAAATAGCAATGATTTAAAAAGTATTTTATTAATTATTAAAAATATTTTTATAAAAATAATAAATAATTTTTTAATATAAATTTTATTAATTAAAATTATTAAATAAATTAAAAGAATTAACTCAACAAAATGCAATCATTATTATTCGAGTTAGATTTGAATTGAAATATTAATAATTAATAATTTTTAATATGAAAAGAACTTGACACGTAAACCACCCATAGATATAAGTTACCTCTTATATCATATTTTATGTACAATTTTTTTTAATATTTATAAAGATATAATTAAATCATTAAATATTCAAATTATAGATATTATATGAAAATTTTCCTCCAAGCACAATAAGAGCTATTGACTCAAGTAATACACGATGTGTTCTATGGTCTTTGTTTTCCTTTGCATTATAGGTTTGATCTTTGAATTTTAGGTATATACATATAATAATTTAACTACTCTTATTATTATAAAAAAAATACGAAAGGTCACATATTATCATTTTAATACAAACTCCTTTGATTAAGAAACTTTCTATATATCATTTTAGATCAACAGATGTTATTATTTATCATTTTAACTTATTCCTTTATTCTACATGGAATTTTTTATTATTCATTAGTTTTTTAATTTATTTAATTAATTTTAGTTAATGTTATAAATACAAGAGATAAACTTTAAGTGGATTTATGATAGTAATTAGTTATTTTATTTAATGGGCACATTATTTTCATGTTTGTTTTGAAGATAAGTATATCAAATAAAATAATTTGAATAAATTATCTCTTATTTTTTTATTTTTTATGGAGTTGAAAATAAGACTAGAGATGACAATCTTTTCCTAAGAGAGGATTTTTGCATTCATAATTGTCCACCAAATAAAAACAATTAAGAAATTTTGTCAAATTAATCTCAGAATTACCATAAAAAAAGCCTTGAGATTTAAATCATGAATTCTCGAGGAAGATTCTAATAGCCGCTCTATAACCATTAAAGAGGCATTTATTTATAATTACAGATCTGAAGCAGATATGAAAATTGGAAACAAAGAGAAATTCTAATACAAAGGGATCATGATTTAAGTGAAAGCAACTGGAACTTCCACTGCAGGATTTGATAACTTTTAAGGTAATATTCTAAATCCCAATACTCTTATATTTAAATATACCAAAAGTGGAATCATAGTCATAATTGATTTATTTTCATTCTTTCACACACACATATATATATATATATGTGTGTGTGTAATAGATCAACCTATAGTTCATAAAAGCTTTTATATATATATATATATATATAAAGAAATTAATAGAGGTTTAGCCTCCTTCTATGGATGAAGTTTTTTAATAAAAAGAGAATAAAGGTATTGCTATTCGGATGAAAATTTAACTAATAAATATTCTTAATTTTTACTCATTCGGATATATGTATGAAATTTTAAAAGATGGATATAAGTATGAGTAAAAAATTTTCATCAGGATTTTATTGAGTGTATGTATGAGGATAGAATTATATTATCCAAATATCTATAATATATGATAATACATATTTATATTTAAATTTGATTATATAATAAAAAGAAAAACTAATACTATGTATGTAATTAGTTAACTTAAATATTATTTTTTTAAGTTAAACGTTAATAGAAGAATTCAGACCATTCTTTATTATATTAATATTTTTAGAATTTTTAAGTAAATATTATTTTATTAAAAATAATAAGATATAGATAAATTATAATTAGATAAATAGGATAAAATAATAAGATTTCTTTAATTTTTATTTAAATATTATTATATGATATAGAATTAAATATATATTATTTAAATAAAATATAGAAATGAGAATGAATATGGGAATTTAAATATTTAATGGAGATGATAATGGATATTGAAAACTTCACTCATATAAATATAAAAATGAAAAAGGATAAAATATTTTAAAATAAAAATGGGTATAAAAATTTTAATAACCTATTTATATTCCTTCTATTGCTATTCCTAATTATCGTTGACAATCGAGCCTGGCCATTGCAAAATGACTAAAATTTTTACCATAATAATGGGACAGCGGTATGTTCTCTTTCAATTTTAGTGAGAAATTTGATATTCATTTTATTATTTTTTTAGAATTTAAAATTGAAATAGTCAAATTTTTTTTATTATTTTATATGCTATAATTTTTTTTCATACATATAAATGTAAATAAAATTTTAAAATTTTTGTGCTTTTTAGTGATAAATTAATTTTTTATATTATTACTAAAGATTGTTTTGTCTTTGAAATCAGTTCTCAAATAATTTATTTATTTATTAAATGAAAAATAAAAAATATTTTTTTAAAATTTTTTTATGATATACATATTATTTTGTATAGTGTATCTTTTATTTGAAATTAATTTTCAAACATTTAATTTATATTTTAAATGAAAAATAGTTCTTTCTTGTTGTTAGTTTATAAAAAATATATTTTTCTAGAAAGATAAATTTTATTTTTGTATATTATATTTATTTTTAAAATTAGTGTATAAATATTTCACTTAAATGTTAAATGAAAATTTTTATTAGGTTCTAGAAAATATTATTTTTTTCTAGAAGTGTGCATCTTAATTTGATATGCTCTTGAATTTGTATGTCATACTTATTATTAAAAAATATACTTTTCAATCTATTCATTCATTTATTTGTTAAGTGAATTATGTTTATTGTTTTGGAAAATATGTTTTCCTGTTTATATGCACTTTTATTGACATACATACATACATACATACATACATACATACATACATACATATATATATATATATATATATATATATATATATATATATATATATATATATATATATATATATATATATATATATATAGAGTAATATTTAGTTGAAATTTATTTTCAAATATGTCATTTATTTGTTAAATGAATTTTATTTCCTCTTGGAAAAATATTTACTTATAAAGAATTTAATTTTAAAAATATGCATATTTTATGATGTTTTCATTATTGGCATATTATTGTGTGTGCTCCAATATTATAAATTTGCACTTATCTATGTGAGTTATGATTATATCTATCTTTGTGATAAATACATATTTTAGAAGTTTTGATATTTTGTTGAATGAATATGTTGTATGATATGTGAATATTCCGAAATGATATAATATATATAGAGAAGGTGTGACATCCCTATTGCATTAAGTAGACTAATGTAGTAGGAATATTCAATTATGTAATAATTTTTAAGGTTGCATTATTTTGGAAGCCTTGTAAAGGGATGTATTTTCTCACCAACTCAATGTATGTATCATATTATTTTGGCTTGGATAACAAAATATCAATAGAATCCTCTAGCTGAATTCAAATATATATATATATATATATATATATATATATATATATATATATATATAGTGTGTGTGTGTGTGTGTGTGTGTGTGTGTGTGTGTGTGTGTGTGTGTGACCAAAGTTCTTGAGTGTAATTAATTTAATAAGATATCTTTTTTTTTCCTTTTAGAGATGATTACTAGTACAACAAAATTTTCGATGATGTATAAAATGAATTCTATAAGTATAATCTCTTAATTAGAAAAATAGAAAGAAATAACTCAATATTTGGTATAGGAAAGTTTAGTATTTTTTGAATGAGTAATAGTTACTTAATAACTTGACCAATGATGTATATTAACTTGAAGTTTCAAGGAGAGCCTCAACTAGCCATAATCAATAGTTTGTAATGCTCAATAAAAATGCTCACTTTGAATGTAAAGCTACTTGTATTATTTCCTCAAAGGAAAGTTAAAGAATTACCCAAAAATGATCAAGTGAGATTGAAATATGGTGAAATGTTCATTGTTGGACTTCAAGCCCTAACCTTGTGGTTCAATGCAAGTTAAACCAGATAAACTTTATGGACAAGTACCTTTAAATAATTTTATCATAATCAGAATTGTAAGCCACTTTCTTAATCCAAAAAAATGGTCTAAACTATAATTTCTCATAACTCATTTCGAGTTTAATGAGATTAGTTTTCACTCACAAACTCCTTTGTTCTAGCTTGAGAAACTTAATACGGAAGCTGGGCTTGAAGTCATAATGGTGATGAAAGTCCTTAGAGTACGCATCACTTTGTTTTCGTTTAGATAGTAAAGTGAAGGCTGGACTTAGGGCCAACCTCCTAATTTCTTTCTCTTTGTTTTCTCCTATAGCATATCAAATTCAGTTTGGAGTTTTCAACAATAATTCCAAAGGTCGGTGATGTTAGCAAATTATTTTGTCTCACTTCCTCTTAAACATCATTAATTTATGATGTTTATAATTGAGGATGAAAAGATTACTTCATCCTTCTTAAGATAAGAGATCCAATCCAATGCCACCTAAAACCTATCCATTTATGGATTGACATGATCAAAGCAGGTTTCTTGAAAGATTAAAATGCAAGAATTGGCCAAATTTGATTATGCGGACATAAATTTAGAAAAATTTAGAAATTGCAGAGTATATCAGACCATAAAACCTAGATCACTTGAAATAGTTGAAATTTGATTATCCAAACAAGTTTCTTGCACTCGAACCAAGGAATTTGTGTTAATTTATTTAAATTTGTCATTAGAGATTTGGATGACAAATCAACTAGAGGGGATTTTCACTCTATATATATAGTTCAAAAATTTAACTCCTCTTTTAATATTAGAGAGTTTGTTGCACAGAAAATATAATATAGAAAGGTTATATGTATTTTTGTTTAGGAAAAATGCTTCTTGCATGCCTTTGAGTCAAGAGATGTGAAAATTAAATTCTTGGTCTTAAGGGGAAATATCTTCCGTTGAAAAACGTTTTATTTATTTATATTTATAATAGTTATAAAAATGAAAACATTATGAAAGATATTTTATTTCTTCATGTGAGGTTCTACAAAAAAAAGAAAATCAGTGCTTCAAAGTAAAAGTTGTTTCCTGTGCAATCATGTGATAATTATTTTGTTAGTTATAAAATATGCAAATGCAGAAGCAAACAAAAGATTATTTTTATGAAAAGTGTTCTTTAATAAAACAAATGGTCCCTAAATTGTGCTTTTATTGTTGCAGGCAGCTCCATAATTACAACTTTCAATTTTGCTTCATAACAACTACATCTTTCTATACTTATCAATGACTTTATTAATCGTATTAATTTAAAACCATGCCTATATTTTTATGCTAATTTTTTTCTCTCATAATATAGAATTAACATGAAAGCATGGGGTATGTATATATATTCAGTCGACCTAACTCCCCTAAATGTATATATGCCCTTATAATGGGGATGATGACTTTTTTTTTCTTTTTGCCATTGTTGATGACAAACAGTACTCAAATTGTTTTTTGGAAGATACTTTTTATGGGAAAATATCATTTCTTTATATAAAAATGAAGGAGTATTATGTATTTCTACAATTTATGAATAAAAAATATAATACTTACATATATATGATATTAGGAGAATTGGTGACTTAGATAGGACTGGTTCAACTTTTTAATGCTTTTCAATATTCAACTTTTTAACCAACTGGATAATATGCCAAATTTAAAAACACTGTGAGTTAAATGCTTCTATATTCATCAGTAATTTTCTCCCTTTTGTTTTATGATCCAATGCCTCAGCAAAGCAGGGTTAAGAAAAATGAGCAAGAAAATCTTCGTGTCCTTTTGCTGCACAAACGTACATGTCAAATTTTTTGCAGAATACTTTGTAGTTGCAACATTAATGGTACACTACCAGAATATCTTGGGAAAATGACAAGTTTTGAAACCTTGGAAGTGGTTTTTTCCTTTGTCCAGCTTGTCTGTGTTATTTTTGGGTGTTAATTTTACCTCACTAATAATCTTTTGAAGTTCTTTTGTTTTATACTCATCCCAAGAATGGATTTGACTTCAATATGTCTCTCATGTTCATCACATCACAGAAAATAAATATTTTTGGATTTTTTCCCTTCTTTTTAGCATTTTAACTCATTCTGGACACAATTTCTCTCTCAAAGATCTCAGCTATAACAAATTAAGTGGAGAAATTGCAAGCACTTTTGATGGCCTGAGAAAAGTGGAACGCGTGTAAGAGTTTTTTTTTAACGATTTCCAACGTAGATAGTTCAGAGACAGAAAACATATCCTTATGCATGGCTTGGATTATATGTTAGAGGATGATGTCTTTTTCTGCAAATATATCATTGATGTTAATAGGTGTATGTGTGAATTCTAAACAAAAAAACTTTTGCAGTGAAAATTAGTTAAGTTGATAGAAGGATGGAGAAAACAATAGTGGGACTAAGGATGACTAGCTTATTTATAATTTTGAATTTTTTTTTCTTCACTTAGATTTTTATTTTTTTAGTCCTTTCTCCACTTAGATATTTAACTGGAAACCTTTTCACTGCACCGGTGCCCAAGTGGACAGAGAAAGCTGGGATCTTGTAAGTTTCTCTTTGAAATGCTACTTATTTGCTCCTTCAAATAATTCAACTATTTGCATAGCAATTATAAAAGAACTAGAAAAAACGTTCCGTTTGAATGTTTTGTTTGAAATACTGTGGGACATAAAAAGCTTGTCAATTTTTACTGTGAATATTTCACCTTTGTGTTTGGAGCCACCAAGTCTTTCTTAGTCCCTTTGCTGCATTTACATTCTGAGTCACATTACCTTGTAGAGATCTTTCATGCAACAGCTTCAGCATCAGAAACTCAAGCCAAGAGACATGTTAGCAAGGCAAAAACGTCTAAGAATTCTTTAATTTGTGTGCATTTGTCTGCAATCCTAAAAAGCTATCCAAACCTCAACCATCTGTAATATGCAATAGGAACTTGTTTGCAAGCTCTTCAATGGGAAATAAAACTCGTAACCTATATATTATATTACCTCTATTAAATTATCTTTATCGCATGTATATACCTCGTTCATTTTCTTTCTTGGTGAGATATACCCCCGTTTATGATATGATTATGTTAACATATCCTACCCTCTCCGTTATTTTCCTAAAGGAACTGTTTCTTATGTGAAATCGGCTGCTCCAAAAGTAAGTTAGTAGGTTTATATTCTTGGAATATTATTGACAATGATTTTACTTTGAAATAAAAAAATGAATGGAATGATAATTACAAAAAGAACTTTGCTTTGAACTTCAGAGTAATGAAATTCTTGCATAGTAATTTCAATAATGATGCTTATACCAAAATTTTTAAATACTTTGAAGAAATTTAGGACACTTTTGATGCTTATTATCTTGATAACATTTTGATTCATAAAAGTCTTTGTATTAATCCCCAAAAAAAAAAAAGAAAGAAAGAAAAGGGACAAGTAGAAGTAATCTCCAAGAAGAGTTTTCAAGAGGATTCACGAGAGTATGAAATAACTTCAACAGTTCTTATTGAAGTATTCAAAGATGAAAGGAAACTAACATGATTTGAAATAAGACTCAATTGAGCTTCAAATGGAAGAATCAAGCTCTATGGCTCACAGGGACTTGAAGTATATAATTCTAATCCTAAAACCAGTCCTTATCATGGTGACTTGGATACTTTCAATGAATTGCATAATGATAGAATATTTATGGAACTTGATTATTTAACTTCTTGTCACTTTGAAATTAAGAATGATTGGTCTAAAAAGGAAGTTGACTACTTAACTTGTACACTTTTCAATTCTTTGATTAAAAATATAGATTTTACTTTTTGAAAGTCAAGAAAACCTTTTGGCAAGTTTGAATCAAAGTGCAATTTCTATAAAAGATCAAAGTTTTCTACATGTATTTTTCAAGAAAAATCAAATTATGGTAACAACTCTATTATTTGCAATTATTGTGGTGATGAAAGTCATATTTCTCACTTATGTCATATTAGAAGAAAATATTGTGTGAGAAAGAAGGAAATTTGGGTTTCTAAGTTGTTTAAAAGTTTAAGTACTAACATTCAAGAGCCTAAAATGAAATGGGTATCAAAAAGTTCTCCTAGTACTTTAGTTATATAGAAAATTTCTCATAAAGGTGAATAATTTGATTAAGAAAGAAGGAATCCTTAAAGAGATCTTTTTCTAAAGGAAATGGCTCAAAAAAGAATGCTTAGCACAACTAAAACTTCTCAAACATACATTGGTGGTGTTTTAAAGTTCAAGCCTCCAAGAAAGAAGCAATGGGTAAGAAAAAGTTTTCTTTTCATTGCAAAGTATAAGGTATCAATTTCTTAAACCTCTAACATTACTCTATTTGATATTCATTGAAAAAGAAATAGTTGATTTCTTAAAGTGTGAGTATTGCTTGAAGATTATGATTTATCTTGAACAAAATTATGTATACATATGAGTTATTATTTTGAATGCATGATTTACTTTATCTTCACATGCCAAAAGCACTTTAATGATACAACTTAATACAAGGTTGTGTAATGCCTAGTATATTTTCTTATTTAGTTTCCTTGTCATTGCTTACATAGGGAAGGTATGCAAATGCTTTGAAAATGATTTTCAAAGATGTAATCATTTTGCTAACTTGCTTGACTTGATTGATTTTTCATAAGCATATTAATTTATTATTCATCTAGCCTTCATAAATCCAAGCATATTAGTTTGTCTAGAGTTTTTATGCAAGAAGAAAGGTGATACTACCTCAAGTATATTATGAGAATGGATGACAAGTTCGGATCAATTCTCAAGGGTGTCAACTTCTATAAAGAGAAATGAAAGATTCAATTGATTAGCATATTTTATTTTCTCTCTATGCTAAATAAGCTTTACATAATTTGAGTTGGCTAGTTGAGAATAAAAAAATGTCAATGTCATGTTTGACTATATCTTTAAGATGATATGTGCTCTTTGGGTTGAGGAAGGTTATTCCTTTTGTCAAGATGAATATGTTAACAATATATCTTAAAAGTTTGTTATGCATATTTTGAAGGGCATTAGCTCTATTTGTTTTCAATGTTACATAGAAAAGTTTAAAAGGAGTTCATTTTATTAAAATTCCTTGTTATTGGTGATTATATGTATTTTTTATGGTTGGAGATTCCTTTTTCTTTTAAATGCTTGTTCTCTCAAGATGTCATATGAGTTTTAATGATCTCATGTGTTTTCTAAAATCATAGATCTCTTTTTAAGTTTTTTTTTTTTTAATTTTTACTGGTTTGAAAATTATTTCATTTGGATTTCCTTTATCTCCTTAAAGTTTCAAAGTTGCATTATTGATGATATAATATTTGTTATGTGTTTTCCATCAATCTTGAATATCTTCCATGAAAAATTTGAATGATGCTTGAAGCTAACCTTTTGTTGAAAATTCTTTAATATTTATGTTGTATATCCTAATTTCGTATCTTGAGTTATTATGCTTAGACGCTTGAATGAGTTCTAGTGATTTGAGACAATTTAAAAGATTAACTTCAAGAATGTGGAGTATTAAAAGAGTTGGAAGATTAAGTCTTAACTTTCAGATGTGTTAGGTTGATCAATCAATAGCTTCCAATCCTCCTCCAAAGTCAAGCACAACCACAAATAGCTCATTATTCAAGATCAATGATGTTCACATTACAAGTGATCAGAAATACAATAACTATAAATAAAGATCACTTCACATAAATATACTCAGTGACTATCTTTATCCTCAATTTCTCTTTTTATATATGGATCACGGTTGGTAAGGATGAGATTATGGAAAATATTCTTGATTATGATGACATAGTGCTTATATATTAATTGTTGCTATATGCTTTTGTCATTAATAGGGAAAGCTTGATAGTTTTGATTTTTTTTTTATCTTTGTTGCATATCCTTTCATAAAGTGTGCTTAAACTATCAACTCTTAGTTGCTTGGAACTTATCCTAATCATGTTTTTCTTTTTTGTTAATAAAGGAAACATTGACAGGAAATATACATACATGAAAAATATTTCAAATGATTTCTTCTTAATCTTTTTCAAAATATGTTTGAAAACAAAAGCTCATTAATTTCAAATTGTATAGTCTTTTATCTTTTGGATATATTATTTTCAAATGAACATATTTTAAAAGATTTGGGTTAGAGAATGAAATATATGGTTTCAATTTAGTGTTTAGAAAGGGAGAAAATTTCAAATGTTGTTGGATTAAAAAAGGCTTTTGTGATGTTTTAAATATGATTGTTTTAGTAAGTATATATATATATGTCTTGATCCTTGTGCTCTTTGTATTTTCAATTCCTTTTGGATCTTGTTTTTGAAAGGAGGAACTTGTTTTTAAATTATGAGAAAATCAGTGCTATTTTATTAAAGGGGAAATTTTTGTTTTTATGATATTTCTTGTATGAATTTTGGATATCTTGATAGCATAAGCACGTGGATTAATATGCATGATTGCAATCTTGCTATCTTTGTTATATAAGAACTTTCTATTTGACTTTTGCTTTGTCTTTTCAAAGGTCATATGATTTGTATCTTTTTATCTCAAAATGTGTTATTAACAACATGATTTAAGGAAAACTTTACATATATTTGATTTATACTTTGACTCACCTTTTTTTTTTTAAATTACATGAAAGGTTTCCAAATTTTATACATATTACACGTCTTTTCATACTTACCTAAACAAAGAAGGTAAAATGCCTTGCAACATCTGTATCTTGTTGAACTCTATGGCTGTTGCATTGAGGGAGATCAGTTGTTGCTGGTATATATATGAATATAGGGAAAATAATAACCTTGCTTGTGCTTTATTGGGTGAATTTTTGCCTTAAATACTCAAAGTTTGGATGTCCTTTTTTGGGTAATGTCTTGTATATGCATGAGCAAGTGGCACTGCTTCCTAATTTCTTTCGCTTTTACATAACATAGGCCTAGAACAATGCCAATTAACATTGGATTGGCGAGCAAGACAGGAGATCTGCGTTGGAATTTCAGTGGATATATGCAATGCATGGTCTATTTTACTGATAAAGTAGATGTCTATATTTTTGGAATCGTTGCACTGGAAATTGTTGGTGGGAGAAGCGATACTATACACCGGCCCAAGGAAAAAAGCTTTTATCTTCCTGATTGGGTAACTTGTATTCCCATACTCTCCTCTCTGAATTCTTAATAATATGCAAGATGGTATAGGTAATGTGTTGTGTAAAACTAAATCGCAAATAATATCATTCAATTTTGTTCTATGGCAGATTGCAGAGCAATTTCTTTCACACTTAAAATGATGTTCCCAAAGATAGTTTTAATTTTCCAGCATCAAGGCATCATTTTCTTGTTTTTTATGAAATTTTAGGTTCTTGTCATCCAAATATGACCTATGTCTGTGCAACTAAAATCATATCACAAAAGTGTGCCCCCATATTGTTTTTCCAATATAATTGCAATAACTGTCCTCCCCCCCCCACCCCCCCCCCCCCCCAGACTCTAGAGTTCAATTGGAACCCATCAATGTAAATCAGTTCTTATTCTAGCCTGCAGCGAATTACATGCTGTTATGTGTTACGAAGTCAGTTAAATATCAGTACCATGCCAATACATTCTCATTTACTCTAGGAAATTTTGATGATATGGTTTGCCTCTTATCCACTGATAATATATTCAATTTAAACTCTCATTTCATTTACAGAAAAGACCTTTGAATCAAACTCTCTGTACTTTGCTCAAAATCAGGCAATTCTCTCAAAGGGAAAAGTAATCTAATGGAGCTTGTTGATCAAAGATTGGGTTCCGATTTCAATGAAGTGCAGGCAACAGTGATGATCGAAGTAGCTCTCCTTTGCTATCACTCCAACACTTAGACCCACATGTCTTCAGTGTTATGCATGCTTGAAGGGAGAACTTCTGTTCAGGAGGTGGTTTCAGATTCAATTAAAGAACTGGATGAGAAGAAATTGGAGGCTATTAGGCAGTATTATCAACAAGAAACTAATAAGATAAGCTCATCTGCATCAGGTGCAGATCTATATCCTGTCAACTTGAATTCTTGTTGGGGGAAGAAAAAGGATTAAAACTATCTGTATATACTGCATCAGTTTCATATATAAGTGCAGATTTTTCTTGATGATGCCACCAGAAGTACTGTTTGGTGAAAGTAGAGCTTGAAAACAAGCCTGCTTTCCTTTTGAAACAGAAATTCACATGAATTACATGGAGTTTTGCATAGCAAATGTGCAATAGTGAACTTCACTGAAAAATGCTCAAATATTTCTCAATCTGTAATTTTTTTAAATGATTTATAATTTACAGTATTGGTATTAAAGATTTTTTATTTTTTGGAAGATATTTTTCGTAAAAATATTCATATATTTCTATACAAATAAAGAAGTGGCATATTATTTTTATATTTCATAATTAAAAAAGATGATACCTAAAATTATAATAATAGAAAAAAACAACTTTTTTGAAGAAAAGGGAATTATGTTCTATCAAACTCTTTGCATTTGACATTAAACACATAGAATATTTTTTATTATCTTAATAATTTATAATTACATTCCTCAAAACAAACAGGAGTTTAAATGATTTATTGTTTACAGAATTGCTAAAACTCCGTCCAAACCAGAATGTAGACTTGTCACAGCCTTTAGTACTAGCCGGGAGTGTGGGATTCCAGTGGGTGTGGAAACACACTTCCAGAGCTGGAACTGAAATTAGCATTTCCCCAAGGTTTATATGGATGGAGTTAAAAGTTTTTATTTTTTTTTTCTCATATTCGATCACAATTTGTCAACGAAACTGTCATATTAAGCACATTAACTTCAAGTTCAAAAGCATGCGAAATTATGTAAAACAAGTTCTAAAAGTATCAACATATATTAAAATTGTCCGAACACCTCACAGTAGGCAAGGGAGATTATAAGAACCAGAAAGCAAGAAAACTAAAACAAACCATGCTTCGGTTTGCTTGCTGGAAAATATCTTCCCCAGAAATATAGGTACAAGAAGGCGCAAGAGTATAAGAGATTTTCCCAGAAAAAATAATTTCCAAAAGCAAGCGCACCCTACGAAAATAGACCTAAATTCTAAGGATAAACAGCATTGATGAAGACGCCGACCAATACAGAAAAGAGAGGACCGTTAGCAGAAGCAGTTTAATCGCATTTCTTGTCTCTAGCTTCGCTCAGAGTCCGCAGGAACTGCATTCTTCTTTGCCGGAGTTTGCTTTCATCAACCGGAATGCTGAGGCCCCGGGCCTGATTCATGTTTCGGCACACTGGGTTCGTCATCGCCGCTGAAAGAAACAATGTTAGAATAAAATATTCAGCGTAAAAAATTTCAATTGAAAATGTAAGAAATGTAAAGAACTTACGTATTATCAGCGTTTGCAAAGCGAGCTGCATAAAGCCAAAACCAGAGAGAGACAGCAATGAGAGGAAGAAGACGTATTATTAAATCTCTCACCAGACTAGCCTTCATTGGAGGAATGGAGAGATTTTGGATGTAGCTTTGACGGGAAGGGCAAAAGAAAAAACAAAGAAACAAGCTCTATTGAGGTCGCACGGAAGGAGGAGGCTCTGCGAGGAAGCTTGGAGATGGATCTCGGTGTTTTAAAATGGGGATAGAGCCAGGTATGAGAATCCTGGGCTTTCACGGCGTCTGTCAACTGCCAAACCAAATTAAAATAATGTGATTGAAATTAATTGAAGATTTTAAATTGAATTTTATCAATTGTATTTTGGAAAAGGGTATAAGATACGGACAATTCGCATTGGCAAATTTTATCCAATGTACAAGCATCTTGATTACTGACCATTTAGAGTGGCAAATTAGAAAAAGGGACAAGATAACTTTATACAAGAGGTTTTGTAGTCAATCGCGGGCCCAACTGAAAAAAATCTCAATTATGTTAAAAGATTTAATATTCCCAAACACATTATCTTGGCAGAAATATAAAGTACAAGCTAATTTCAACTAACAATATTAAAACAAAATTTTATGTACCCTACTATCCTTGCACAATGTTTTTTCATCATAGACAATCAATATAGAGTAGAAGGAATTTTACTACCTTAGCAACTTGAATTGAAGAATCAAAGTGTGCTTCTTGCAATCTGAGAACTACTTCTCCTACTATACAAGCAAGATTGCCATACTCTTTATTTATTTATTGAGAACAAGTTGATTGACCACATTTTCAACACAATTACATGTATGATTTTCTAACAACTTCTCAACATCTTTCAAGAGATCCATCAATTAAAATTAGAATACCAAACCATTAGAGTATTCTATCACAAAAATCTTCCTGTATTAATTGACAAATACAAAAATCTCCATATGAAAGTAGTTCCAGATAATGGGTATAGTAGGTGGACTTTCTTCCTTCAATAACTACTATATTTAGGATCACCAAAAAAAATTGTAATTAATAAATTTTATATTCTTCATCATAATATTTATATAATTTTATATATAACATTTGTAATTATATTTATATGTATAAAAATATAATAACCAACTAAATAATTATATTAATCAATTTGATCGCTTGATTCAAGCCAATTATCTTCTTGGATTAGCAATAGGTTTTAAAAATGTGCATATGTATATGTTAATTAATTAATATAAAAGGGATCTATTTTCTTTCCTATGAATTATATATATTTAATAGGTAAAAGAACAATAGAATAATTTTATTTATCTTAAAGAAAATAACTACCAATTAAATGTGAAACAATAGATAATTATTCGATTTAAAAATAGTAATTAAATTAATAATAAAAAAATTACTTACATAGTAATAAAAATAAATAAAATTATACAATACTCTCCCTAAACATTATCATAAGAGTATTTTATCACTATAAAATATTTGATTTAAATTATAATTACTAATCAAAAGATGAGTCTATTACCACACCATTAGTGGTCATAACAATCCTCTACTTTTTTATTAATCATAAATTGATACCCTTTTATATTAAATTTAAGCCTAAACTTATCTCCACAACACTAGTGGTCACAAGAATTTTCTACCTTTTCATTGACTATAAATTGATATCCTTTTATGTTGAATTTGCAACATTTGGAATGAAGTTATGACTTGATACCACTAAGTCAACTATCTTAGTGGTGCTTTAAACTTACTTCTCAATTCTAAAAAAAAAAAAATTAATATTTATAGAATAAATTTTTTAAAATATTATAATATTTAAAATGTTTAAAATTATTCTATATTTATTCTATTTTTTTTATAAATGATAGATAAAATAGAAACATGAAAGGTTTTTAATTTCTCTAATATTGTGTACAAAATAATGCATAATAATGTGTGATCAAATATATTTTGTCATTCATAAAAATTGTATAGTTCAATTAAAATATTTTATTTTTTCATTAATTAATATCAAAGGCACTTATGATTATAAATTAAATTATAAATTAATCATATTTTTAATTATATAATTAAATATAATTTTGAATGAAAACTATAATTACGTATGTTTAAATTATAGTTACAATTTTTTCACCAAAAAATTTATAGATATGATTTCGTATAATATAATTTAAGAAAAAAAATTTACAATATTTATAAGCCTCATTTATAAAAATGAAAGTTAAAAATAAGTTATAATATTGAGTATTTTTATATAAAAGAAGTTAATAAATGATATACAAAATTAAAAAGAGAGAAGCAGATTGAAAAAAAGTTGTAAAAAATTATGGTTTAAAAAAGAAATATGGAACAAATATATTAAATGTAATTTGAATGCAATAACAAATGTTAAAGTTGTAAAAAAATATTTTTAAATTGAGTGAAAAAAAACTTCTCAACACATGCAGAATTGTATATGAAGAGACCAGTTGGATAGAAAAAATAGAAAGATGAAAGATTTTTAATTTTTCTAATGCTATGTGTAAAATAATGCATGATAATGTGTAATAAAAAATATTTTGTCATATAAAGTAATTGTATACTTTAATTAAAATGTTTTATTTTTCCATTAATTAATATTGAAAGTGGGTAAGATTAAACAAGTTAGATTGCATTAATCGTATTTTAAATTAATCATTATATATTTAATTACATATTTTAATATATTTTAAAATAATTTTAAATTGAAATCATAATTACCTACATTTAAATTATAATAACAATTTCTTTACTAAAAAATTTATAAATATGATTTCATACAATATAATTTAAGAAAAAATAAAATAGATTTACAATGTTTATAAATCTCATTTATGAAAATTAAGGTTAGATGTAAATTATAATATCAAGTGTTTCTATATAATGGAATTTAATAAATGATGTACAAAACTAAAAAGAGAGAGAGAGAGAGAGAGAGAGAGAGAAACTAACAAAGTTGTAAAAAATTATAATTTGAGAAAAAATATAAAACAAATATATTAATAGTATTTTGAATACAATAAATAATATTAAAGTTGTAAAAAGATATTTTCATATTGAGTGAAAAAACCTCTCAACACATCTGAAAGTGCATATGAAGAGGGTAGTTGGATAGATAAAATAGAAAGAAGAAAATTTTTTAATTTCTCTAATACTACGCTAAAACAATGCATAATAATGTGTGATCAAAGTATTTTTCATTTAAAGAAATTGTATAATTTAACTAAAATATGTTATTTTTTCATTAATTAATATTAAGGTTATGTAGAATTAAATAAATTAAATTATATTAATTATATTATAAATTAATTATATTTTTAAATACATATTTAAATATAATTTTAAATGATTTTAAATTGAAATCATAATTACGTGCATTTAAATTATAATCAAAGCTTTTATAAAAAAATTATAGATAAAATTTCATACAATATGATTTAGAAAAAGAAAATATATTTATAAATCTCATTTATGAAAATCAAAGTTAGAGATAAATAATATTGAGTATTTTTATATAAAGAAAGTAAACAAATGATACACAAAATAAAAAGAGGGAGAAATAAACTAAAATAAATGCAAAAATATATGGTTTGAGAAAGAAGTATAAAATATATAAATTGAATATAATTTTAATACAGTAATATATGTTAAAATTATAAAAAAAAATACTTTTAAATCGAGGGAAAAAATCTTTTGGCACACGCGAAGCGCATATGTGCAGTCTAGCTGGATTGAATGGTAGTTCAACCTCCCCACCCGCCCCCAAATAAGCACATCCCGGTTTCGTTATATTTTTGCTTCCCAGATGCTCTAAGGTGCCACGTTCAGATGGAAACTTATAGTATTAAGTAATGATAATGATGAACATGGTTAAACATATAAAAGAGGATTAATTTAATAGATAAAAATTATAACTCAAGTCAGTTTTAAATCAAATTACTTTTTGATCAAGTTGAATTGCTATATTCTCAATTTTAGTCTCAATTCCACTCTCAATCCTAATTCAAATTTTAGTCTCAGTTTCTATTTCAGATTGACTTTTATCATGCAATTTTAGATAGATTTTATAATTTATTATATTTCATTATTATTACTGTAATTATTTATTAATTACTAATTTCATATAATTAGTTAATTATTGTGATTATTATTATAAATATAATTATATTTTATTATTATCATTTAAAAATTTATATTATTATTGGATATAATAAAAATAGTAAAAAGTCATTTAATTTACATAAAAAAATAAGTTTTTATAAGAAATTAAACTTTTTAAAAAGTAACTTTATATATAAATTTTTTAAAAAATATTCAAAATTATTTTGTTAATATTAAGGATGTAACACTTTTTAGAAAGTAACTTTGTATGTTTTATTAAGTTCAACTTTAAAATTTTAGAAAAGTATTAATAAAATAATTACTATATTTCTAATATTATTATAATATAATTAATAAATTTTATTTATCATTAATTAAATTTAGTGAGAATGATTTTGTCTTTATATTCATAAAAAATACAAGAAGTAGAAATTACTCATAGAGAGATGGGTAAATAATTTTTCATGTTAGATGAATAGTAAAACTTTTTAAAAAATTTTATTTTCTCCTATTTATTAGGTAATAGCCAATTAAACAATTCACCTTTTTTCTACTTTTTAAAAAATAGAACTTATCATACTATTGCTATAAACCAAACAATTCCTAAACAAATAAATTAAGGCACAATAAATTTTAATGTGAAAAAGTTATTAATTTGAGGAGTAAAAATCACAAAATTTAATCCAAAAAATAAAAAATTACTATTAATTAAGATGGATAAAAATATTTTATTAATTAAATTCACAAGGTATATATGAATATATCACTATTTTATTGTAATGGCAATAATTTATTACTCTAATTAATATACATATTTAGTTATAATACTTATATTAGGTATGTTTAATTATAATAATTACTTTTTATTACTTTTTAATAATTTTTTTTTCACATAATTTTCATTTTTTTTAATTTTATTATAATTGTTTATTTTGATAAACTTATGTAATATAGTTGATAATATTAAATAAATAAATTCATTAATTTCAAAACTAAAAATTATTTAATATTACTCATATATATGTATATATATACATTAATGAATTAATTATTTATTATTTATTAATATTATTCCTTCTATTCCTTTTTATTTATTGCATTTTAAAGAATTATTTTATTCTTTTTTATCTGTCACTTTAAAATTTCAATGAAGTATTAAATATTCTTTTTCCAAATCTACACTTCTTTTTTATTAATAAATATTTTATTATTCTACACTATCAACTAACTTGCATTTATTCCTTTATATTTTTCTCTCTATTTTCAACTATCTTAAATTTTGTGTATAAAGGACAATTTTGTAAAGTTTACTAATAATAAATAAATTACACTACTTTCTTAATATGTGTAAAGTTAATTAATAATAACAGACAAATAAGAACGAAGGGAATGTTAGGCTAACGGATTAATTCAATAACCAAGTAAACTAACACATATCAAATCTACATCTTTTGTAGATCAAGCTAAATAGTTCTAGTATCTTATCAGGTCAGGTTACTATTACCATTTTTCACATCAATCCCAAATAAGGGATGGTAATTCATATTATTTAGGTGAATTCATTTATTAAATGTATCGAAATATGTGATATATTTAATTTATTTAATAATTTTAATTAATAAAATTTATATTATAAAATTATTTATTAAATTTAATTATTTGCTATTTTTTATAAAAATATTTTTAATTATTAATAAAATACTATTTTAAACTTCTATTATTATTTTATTAAAATAAAAAATTTATATCTTTATTATATATACTTATTTATAATTTAATTATCAATTATTTTTAAATAATATTTTTAAAATTTTAATATAAATTTTTAAACGAATTATCATTTCAGTCCGAATTTGAATAAGCATATCGGCATTATCGTGTTGTATCAAAATTTTCTACCTATAATCCGTTGGACCAAACAAAAACATTTAATTTCTTAAAAATAAACCTTCCTATAACATTAACCAATTAAATAAATGAAGAAGTAGCTCAACGGTGGTTGGCTAATTTCACGAATGACACACAGAAATGGAAACCCAGAAAAGTCGTTTTTTTTTCCCCAAGAATATGTTGTGAATTTTTATGAAGACATTTTCTATTCCACTTTCAATTAATTGATGGAATTATAATTTTCTTATCTATTTGTGACATAAAAATTTATAGAAAATTATGTGTCGTATTTTAAAAATATATAATTTTTATTGCTTAAATCTTATCCAAAAATTACTTCTACAAAAAGAGTAATTTTTTCATTTACACTTTCACTAATGTCTCTTCTATTCTCCCTAAATTTATTGATTTTTATAACCACTCCTAGGTCCAATCCTCTCTCTCTCTCTCTCTAGCTTTATTTGTATAAACTACCTCTTTTTAATGTTATTTTTCAAGTATCCACCCTTCTCCTTTTACATTTGTAAATATCTCTTTTATTTTTTTAATTTTAATTTTCAACCAGCTCATCTCTTTCCTCACTTTATAACAATATCTTCTTTTAATTTGAAATATGTTTTAAAATAATAGTGAATATCATATTATATTAGATAACAAATTAATTAAAAATTTATTTAAAATTAGTACTTTCAATAAATCTCAATTTTTAATATTGTTATTTTTTATGAGTACTATATTTTAAAATTGTATAAAAGTTGTGTTATGGAAGATATATGGTATTGGTTTTTCTCAAACCCATATGAAATAAGAAAAAAAGATTGGTGTGTACTAATTTTGCTATAATTTATTTACCATATTAAAAAAATTAAATATTAGTTAATCATTACAGATATATATATATAACAGAAAATTATTGTTTTTATTGAGAATTTTTTTAAAAGAAGTTGTTCATCTATTAAAGTGAGACAATTATTCATCTAAAATGGTCATCGATATATAATTGAAAAAAACTTCGGTACTTATTACTAGATTTAATCATATAAAATAAAATTTTAATCACTAATTCAAATATTGATTATGAAATTTTTTTAAAAATTAATTTATTTGTTAATATAATATTTAATCATAAAGATAATATTAAGTATATAATTTAAAATAATAATTTAACTTTCAAATTTATTTCTTTGATAAAACAAAATGATATATATTTTTAAAATTTATTCAATTTTTATAATTTTTTATTAAACAATGTATTATGTATTATCACATGCACCGCGTATTTCTTTCTAGTAGATCTAGCAGTGTTTTGACAATAATACCATTCCCGCTTCACTCCAAAACACGGCGAGTCCTGACTTTTTCCCTTTCAGTTGTGAAAGTCACAGCTTTGGTTTTTCAAATGGGACAGATTATAATATAATTTTGATATACTAATAAATTGTTGTATCATTAAATTTAATTATATATTAAATTTATTGTTTTATATAATTATATATCATAATTGTTCCCTAACTATTTCAACGGTGCCCATATCAATTTGAAATCCACGCTGAGTTAGCTACGCAATAGTCATAGCAAAATATGAAATCACAGCGACTGAACTTTAGATTAAAGGGTAAAAATGGTTATGAACTTATCACCAAAAAACAAAAAATGGTTATGAACTGACAAAATGACCCCAATAAATATTATCGATGTCATGCACTGGAGTTGATGAATGGGGGGTGATGTAATAATTTCACTCCCTATTGCCCGATTCAATCATATCTTATGTATATTTTGCTTTGATATATTTATTTTTATTTTAAAACATTTTAAATAAGTTAATTTTAAATATAAAATAGTAATTAAATTAATTAATTAATAATATATTTTATTTTTAAAAAATATTTAAAAAATTAAAATTATTAATTTTAATTTTATTAATATTTTTTATCAATTTTTAAATATTATATTTTAAATTAAATATACAGATTTTGAAAGAGTAAATTACTCTAAGTAGATGAAGCAAATACAAAAAAGGAAAGTAGTACAAAAAATTCAATTAAAGGGAATTTTACCTTTCTTAAGATTGAATATTTAAATATTGAATTATTTTTTTAAATTTTAAAATAATTAAATTAAAATTAAAAATATAAATTTTAATGCATTAAATATAATCTAATAATAGAAATATTTAATCTCTTAGAAGGTGAAACTCTTCATAATATTATCCATCAATTAAATACATTTCAATGATATAATTATATTTGATTGTCAGAACTAATTATATAAATAATAATAATAATAATAAAATGGTGATTAAATATCAACAATTAGAAGCAATAAAATATTAAATAATTATAACAACAACAATATTATTTAATATTAAAATAAATAATAAATAAATATAATATATATAATTACTTCAATTAAAATTGTATGAATAATTATTATTATAATTATAATAATACATAAAAAATTAATTGAATAAATTGATTACGAACAACACTTTTTGGTACAAATATGCATGGTCCACTGAACAATAGAACCTCATTCATTGCACACAACTACAATTTTGCTAAATCTAAATTGGGCAACAATACAATTTTGCCTCACTTCTTATGATATCATTTCCACTGCTAGAACTTACACGTGTTATGTTACTTTGTTCACAAGTGTGATGACGTCCAAACCCTTTCAGACCCCAAAGGCACCCTAGCATTCACTCCTTTAATTATCAAAGTGGGCAACGGATGTCTTCAGTGAATCAATCGTTGCATTTTGATGCCTGCAATTGATGATTCAACTCAGACCACCGCCGCCGTATTCAAACCCAAAAAGATAATGAGAAGAAAATTGATGATTTTGGCACATTAGTGACTTTCGGAGTAACGAAACTTGTAACAGCAATCTTTTATTATTTTATTGCAAGTTGATTACGTTCTTTGCTTGTAACAGAGCAAAGCTTCAGATAGGCTTGGTCATCGTTGGCGCCTTGGCGATTTGCCCTCACCCAATCATCTGGTCAATCAAAATTGTGGCTGTATTTTTGGTACTCGTTGCCAATCGATTATAATGTTGGAATTAAATTTAATCCTCCGATACATAATCGGTCGGTATGCTGCAAATTTTTCTTTGCCTGCTGGAGCTCATTTTTTATAACTATTTTGATTCGGATCCATTAAAATAAGATAAATATTGACAACGGTCTCCAAAATTATTATCAAATATTATATACATATTTTTAATTAATCAGATTAAATATTATTTTTATTTTTAATAATATAATAAATGATAATATAATTATATTTAATATTTTATTTTTTAAATAAAATATTTAATGTATTATTATTTATTATATCACTAAAAATAGAAACATAATATTTGATCAAATTAGTTGAAAAAAAATAAGCATATAAGAGCAAAAAGAAATAACTTTTTTATAATCACCAATGAGAGATATTATCTTTAATGTATTGCCATTTACTCACCAATGATAAGAAATTGTAAAGAAATGAACTCTTATTCAAACGTTTGTAAATTTTGATCGGTGAAAATCATAGAGTCATTATCTTGCCAAATTCAAATATAAGCATATAAACTTTCAAGATACATTAGTGATAGATTTGCCTTAATGTAAGAAATAACCCTTATTTAGCATAAAAAGAACATAGCATCTAAAGATAAAATTAAATGGAGCAACAATATATTTAATTTTTAACTATCCATGCTTAAGGGAGATATAAAGCATATTAAGTATAGAAAGAGGACAGAGTATATCAATCATTTTAATTTTTCATTTCCCTTTATGGAAATTGACTTCTTTAAGAATCAAGTTAAACTAGTCTCAAGTTAAACTTGTCATCCATATTTATATTATTCTTAAAGTAGTATCACTCTTCCTTCCTATGTGAAACTCTAGATAACTTCTTTGGTATCTAACCAAGATTTGGATTCATGAGAATTAGATAAATATCAATTTAATATTGATCAATTCAAACAAGTGAGTACAATGATCATATTCTTAAAAATTAAATTTCAAAGTATCTATATATCATCCTTATGTAAGCAATAAACATTAAAATTTAAGAAAAAAATATACTAAGCATTGTAAACCCTTATATTAAGCTCTATTATCAAAAGGTAGGAGTATATGAAGACAAAGTAAATCATGTAATTAAGATAATTACTCTTATGTATACATAATTTTGATCAAGATGAACCATAACTTTCAAGCAATGTTTACGCTTTGAAACCAACAGCCTCCTTTTTTAATGAATATTAAATAGAGTAATACAAGAGATTTGAGAGTTTGATACTTTATCCTTTGTAAAGGATAGCTCTTTCTTACCTGTTGGTCCACTTTTAGATGTTTAAACTTTGGCACTTCACCAATGAAAGCTTGATAAGCTCTAGTTGTACCAAGTCTTCTTTTTCTAACCATTTGTTTCATAGAAAAAAATCCTTATTAAGGACTTCTTTTTTTCTTAACTAAATTGTTCACCATTGTTACAATTTTTTTGCACAATTAAATCACTTGGAAGATTTTTTGGTACTCATTTTGTTTTGAATCCTTGAATGTTAGCATTTAAATATCTAGGCATCTTAGGAACCTAAATTTCCTTCTTTCTCACACAAGATTTTCTTTTAATAGGGCATAAGTGAGAAATATGATATTCATGACCACAATAATTGCAAATAGTAGAATTCTTACTATAATTTAATTTTTCATGAAATTAACATTTAGACAATTTTGGCCTTTTATAAAAATCACACTTTAATTCAAATTTGTTAAGAGGTTTTCTTGATTTTCTAAAAGTAAAATTTTTATCTTCACTCAAAGACTTGGAAAATGCACAAATTGAGTGTTTAACTTCCTTTTTGAATAAATTATTCTTAATTTCAAAGTCACAAAAAGTTGAATGATCAAGTTCTATGCAAATTCAATCATCAAGCAATCAATTAAAAGCACATAAATCATTATCACAAGGACTAGTATTAAGATTATAATCATATACCTCTAAGTCCTTTTAAGCCACAAAGTATGATTGTCCCATTTGTAGTATAATTGGCTATTCTTTAGAAACATCCATCTTTTCATTTTTTTTTAATTCTTCACTAAAAAGTGTTGAACACATTTTACATTTTTATGCATCCTCTTGAAGATTTTCCTTGAAAACAATTTCCTCTTACTCTATTTTATTTTCTTGCTCAATACAAACATTCTCATCAATAAAATATAGCTATCAAGATGGAAAACAATAAGTGTATTCCAAATTTTTTCAGCACTAGAGCATTTAGAAACTTTGGCATGAGTATCATCATTCAAACTACTATGAAAAATTTTCATATCATTGATATTCAAAGAAAACTTCCTTTTTTTAATCATCATCCTATTCACTTCTTGATTTCAAAGTAAAATCATCATTAATGATATCCCATGAATCAAAATTAGAAGCTTCTAAATAACACTCCAATTTTCCTTTCAAAACCTTGAAATATGAACCATCAAAGAATGGGGGTTTAGAAATATTAATATATTCAAACATTGAAACATTTAAAGTATTAAAATTTTCTTTCAAGGAGTTACTTTCAATAATTCTCATAGATCCTCTCAAGATGGTTAAATCTTTGAAATAAGAGCCTATAGCTCTAATACCAATAGTAGGCTTTCACAACCCACACTCAAAGGAGATGAATTGAGTGTTTTTAAAATTTTTATGATTTTTAAAATTCTTTTTAAAAATTTTTTGATTATGAGAAGTCATGAGGATAATTTTAATTTAAACAAATTCAAGAAAGCTTTATAAAGATATTTGCACTAAAGACATAACAATTCAAAGAATTAGTATAAATTAACTAGTTTAATTATACATAAACAAATTATCAAGAACTCATGTATAAATATATATCTTTTTTAAGCATTCGATCGCCTAAGCATCAAGATAACCATTATAACACAATATATTCAACAATTTCATCAACTATGAATTGAGAAATTATCAACTTCATGCATAGATAGATTTCTCTTTCAATCATTCAATCATTCAAACATCAAGATAAAGATTGAGGCACAATATATTTAATGAATTTAATGAACAAAAATAGAGTATGTAATTAAATATGAAGAGGGTGAAAGTAAAAAGATCAAACACAAGAATTTATAGTGGCTTCCTCTTGAATATCCTTTCAAAGGTGTACATCCATTCTTCAAGCTTTCCAAGTTTGTGTTTCAATTAACTATCCCTTTAAGTTTAAACCAAGCACTTAAAGAAGTCTCTTACAATAAAGAAGTGTCTTATAATGCTTTTACTCTTCCTTGAGAAAATTCTCTCTTTGTAAAGGATACCTTATTCTTTACAATTAGAAATTAATTTAAGATGAAAAATAACTCTCTCATAGAATGAATAAAACAAATGAAGCACTTAGGATAGAAAAATTACATAATGAAAAGCTTAATTTATGATTTGGATGGAAGAAACAATAAAATAATGTTAAAAAATGAAGTTCAAGTTTTCAATGTGTTATTTGATATTTCTTAAGTTATATAAAAAGCCTATAAGGATATTATAACCATTTGGAATACTTGAGAATGAAGATTAATCATTTATAACCATTATTCATGCACTAAAATAGGAAAAAATAATTGCATAGTTGATTTTGATGAAATTTTTAGCTCTTGTCTGATCAAAATTGATTATGCAATTGATTTTGATGAAAGTTTTTACTTTTGTCTAACCAGAATCAATTATACAATCGATTTTGATGAAATTTTTGACTTTTATCTGACCAAAATCAATTTTGCAATAAAAAATCAAAGTTAAAATTGCAAACTCAAATTTAAAATGTCATAACTTTTTTATTATAAATTTGTTTTAGTCACACAACCTATCATTGGAAAGATATTTGAATTTAATTTCAAATAAAACTAGTTTCATACTCATATATTATGTATTTTTTTTATCTATGATTAAGACAATGAGCAAAAGTAAAAAAGAATTGGTTGTAAAAATTTGAATTCAAGACTTAACTTGTAAAATTCATAATTCTTTCATACATTGATTATTTTAAGAAAATAACTTGTCTATGAAAAATTTTTTGGGTCTATTTTTAATAAAAAAATTTCATAATTAAATTATATATAATTTACGAGATATGATTAAAATAATGAGTAATAATAAAATATTGAAATGTAGAAAATTGATTTCTAAACTGGAATACTAAAATGGTGATTAAATATAAATACTTAGAGGCAACAAAATATTAAATAACTATAACAATAACAATATTATTTAATATTAAAATAAATAATAATAAATAAATATAAATTACTTCAATTAAAATTGTATGAATTATTATTATAATTATAATAATACATAAAAAATTAATTGAATAAATTGATTGCGAACAAAACCTTTTAATTAGTGCAGATATGCATGCATGGTCTACTAGACAACAGAACCACATTCTTTACACAAAAACTGCACTTTTTGTTATATCTAAATTGGGCAACAATGCAATTTTACCTCACTTCCAATAATATTATTTTTACTGCTAGAAGTTGCACGTGTTACGTTAGTTTGTTGACAATTGTGATAACCTCCAAACCCTCATAGACCCCACAGGCACCCTAGCATTCACCCCGTCAATTATCAAAGGGGGCATCTTCAATGGATCCATGGTTGCATTTTCATGTTTGCGATTGATGATTCGAACTCAGACCAACGACTGCCGTATTCCCAAGCAAAAGGATAATAACAAGAAAAATGATGCTTTAGCACATTAATGACCTCGGAGAGGCGAAGCGTGGAGCAGCAGTCTTCTTATTATTTTATTGCAAATTGATTACATTCTTCGCTTGTAAGCAAAGCTTCAGATAGGCTTGGTCATCGGTGGGGGGCGCAGGGCCTGGGCGATTTGCAAAAAATAATTTATTAATTCCTCAAAATTTATAATAATAATAATAAAAAATCAATTAAATGAATAATTTTAAATATTCTAGTGATATTTATTAACTACTTTATAATAAAGAGAAAAGAGCACTTACTAAGTGGCCAGCAATATTATTGCAAGGCATTAGAAAATAAATTGAAGAAAAAAATATTTATAAAAGATGGGTTTGACTTAGAGGAGCAAGACATACAAACCTTTAATAAAAGAATCAAAGTTCACACAGTTTGCAAAAATTATTTTTAAAAAAAATTGATTTAATTTAAAATTGTGAATTAATTAAAAGTATTTTAAAAACTAAAAATTTCAAATAAAACTTGTGTAAATAAATAATTTTAAATAATTAAGTTCAAAATCATATGAGACAAATGAATTTTTTTAATTTATTAATTTAAAATTCCATAAAAATTTAAAAAATAAAAAACCTAAAAATTAACAAGAAATAACTTATAAATTTATTTTTATTATTTATTTAAAAAGAGAGAACAAAAGCTTTAAAATGAAAAAAATAAATATCTTAAAATTCTCTCAAATATTCAATCTAAAAATATAAATTAATAAAAATAAACATCACACATACACGCACGCAATTCTAACGCATCCTATAAACCTTCTAGCATTTGATCGTCACATATGACTGAACGCCTTCTTGTCTGTCTAATTTTCGTCCAAGGAATTTTTAAATCTTCTAGTGATACATATTAATATCTAAGGTTTAAAGACATGATAAATAAGAAATTGATAATAGAAAAAAAAAAAGACCTCAACACAAACATAATCATCAGAGAATTTTGATCTACTCATAACCTGTATTCCTTAATCACAAGATTTTGGGAATATCAATAGAAAATTAAAATAATATTAATACACACTTAAGCCTAAACAAATTTAAAACATCAGTTTTAAATGCGTGGCTAAAACCATAAAAAAATGAATAAAAAATTAGAAAAAATAAAATTCAGAATCTCCTATGAAAGGCTATTACTTCATCGTAATATTGACTTAAGGATTAATCCATCAGAGATTTAATCAATTATCAAACAAATCAAATCACGAAGTGAAGATAACCAAAGTAAAAAAAAATCAAGATTTCATAAAAATAACTTACAAAATAAGTCTTTAAAACCAGATTTCTTTTAAATAATAGGAGGGGGCTATCGTACATAATTGATATGATAATGTAGTAATATATTATTAAATTTATATTTAATTATTAATAATATATTATTATAAAATATATTAAATTTAATTGAAAAATAAATATAATATTTAATTAAATTTAATAATGCATCAGAATACCATTACAATTTAACCTTAACGATCAGTGCATCAATCTAATCGATTGAGGATGCAACAAAAATTGCTTTTCCCAGTTCCCTACACAAGAATTTTTCTTTCCATTTCTGCTCACTTTCTTTTCTTTTTCTCTTTGATTTTTTTTATCATTTTCAAATTTTTTACAGTGTAAAATATATTTAAAAAAATAAAATATTATATTATAACTATAAAAAATTAAATAAAAATAATTATAAATTTAAAAAATTATCATTAATTTTTTAATATATTATTATTCATTAAATATACTTCTTTTCATTTTCTCATAAAATTTATAGCATATTACTTTAATTTTTAAAATCTAAAATCCACTTTAGACGAATTCAAGCCTTGTATCCGAACCTCACCAGTCAACCCTAATGCATTCTCTCTCTTTTGAAAATTATTTTTTAATATATTATTATTGATTAAATTTACGTCTTTTAATTTTCGCATAAAATTTATAACATAACACTTTAATTTCTAAAAATCTAAAATCCCCCTTGGACGATTTCAATCTCTGCATCCGAACCTCACTGGTCAATCCCAGTTCACACACACACACACACTCTCTCTCTCTCCTCTCTCTCACAATCTCTCACATTCCCCTAACGGCAGAATTTAATTGATGCTGTGACATTTGGGTTGGCCGGCAACAATAGTCATCGATGAATTTTGATTTTCGGGGGCAGGACACGTCGACACCGGGTATTTTTCATTATTTTCGTCCCCATTCGGGGACTTGTTTATTGCAACTATTCATATCTTATCTTATAAATATATTAAGACATATACTTACACCTTTAATTTTTGATAAATAAATAATATAACTGTTCAAAATTTGAAATATCTCAGTTATAAAAATAAAAAATGCTGTAAATAATAAAAATAAATTTAAAATTAAATATGAATATTTTATATTTATTTAATTAAATTTTATAAATGTATTTTGTTATTTTATATTTAATAATAAATTCAAAATTCATATTCAGATCTCCAGCATGGCTGAAAAAAAATGAAATAAATCAATTGAGTTTATTTTATGTTCTGAGTTCAAAATGACTAAAATGGATGTGTATAATTTTTTTTAATATAGAAAAGTGATTTCCCGGCTCATTAGCCCGTTATTTTTAGTAGTATAACAATATTTAATATTAAATTAAATGAATTATCATCTTTATTATCATAAAAAATTTCATAATATTTTTATGTAGTAAAATGTAAAATATCTTTCATTTGATATAATATTTAAGCTTTGTTTAGCACATTATATAATTTAATTTAAAAATAATTAAATATGTGACATCCAATGCTGTCAATAATTAGGATTTTACTCTCATTATATGTAAGGTTCAAATATAAAATCTGACGTACGTGTATATATGCTTCCGTATATGTTTAATACAAATATATAGCATTTTATAAAAAGTCATTTATACAATATAATCTCGTGGTCTAAACGTTCCATATATATATATAAAGATTATCACATATAATTGTTCTAAAAAAATTTTAAGAATCCTGTGATCTCAAGCCAGTAGCAATTAGCAATTATAGAAAAAAAAAATGAGAGATGGAGAGAAACTTATCAAACATAACCAGAGTTGGTTGCAGGAGAAATTTCGACACATTATTATAATAATGCATCAATAAATTTAAAAATTTAAATTTATCAATAAATGAAATTTAATAATATTAAAATAATAATATATGATAAGATAATATATTGTAATCTGTTCCACTTGTGGGGAGATCGGCAAATAGGGACCCCAATCAGCCGTAAAGTCCAACCGCCTTTCTGGACTGAGACCAAAGGAATCCCATCCACAAATTCAATGTTGTTCAAATGAAAAAACAATGCTAAGATACCAAAAAAAAATAAAAAATGATTAGTTTACCGATGAAACATGGCTGAAATGGAGTGAGGACCTAAATCAGGACCAATTGTCCTGAAGAAAATTCCAGATAAACATTTCTGGATGTGTTTGCTAAGCATGTTGTCAATTTAAAAGAACCCCCAAGAATTGTACTCATAATATTGGGAAAAGAACAAAATAGGAACAGCAATTCAATCAAACCAGCCACATGATTTTCCCTTTACACATTGGAAGAAATCTTCCAATAGTTTATTCAAACGGCATAGAAGTTAAGCAACTATATATTGAAGTTTTGCAATCTATCATAGACATAAGCAAATAATTTATCACATGCGTACAATCACAGTGTGTGGGCCAAATATTTTGCCGAAAACATGGCTTCAGCCAACACCACACGAAGATAGATTATAGGGAAAAATGTAAAATATTTTTTTTTAATTTTAAAGTAGTTGAATTTTACTTATTTTATTTTAAAATCTTGGAAATTACCTCTTTAAATTTCACAAAATTTAGAATTAACACATATTGTCAATAAAATTAATTATTCTATCAAATAATATAATTTTTTGGAACTTTTTAAAATGGTCATAATATTATAGTAGATTTGTTTATTTTTTCATTTTTTTGCAACTTATTTTTTATTATTTAATTAAAATTTTATATTTCTAATTTAATTCTCATTAATTATATAACACAAAAATTATTAGAGAAAAAATGACAAGATAAACTAAAATATTATAATATTATGATTCTTATTTGAAAATATCATTAAAATATCATATAATTTGATAAAAATGGTAAAATAAGTTGATGGTGAATGTTAATTTCAAGTTTTATACAATTTAAAGGCTGATTTTTAAATTTTCAAAGTAAAAAGAGGTAAAATCTAACCATCCTAAAGTTAAAGGGGATATTTTACATTTTTTCTTAGATTATATTAGCAAGTTAAAGTTGATGTAGAAAATAGAAACTAGAAATAAAATAAAATAGAACAAAAATGAAACTATTAAAAATATTATTAGTATTTGAATAGAAATATTGCCGTATGAAACCTCTTAATACTTCTTTCTAATTTTGAATTAAAAATGCCATATATAATAGTAAAATAATATAGCTTCATACCTTTTTCATTTTCTTCTAGTCATACCTTCGAATCATTTACAAAAATAATAAACATAACAATTAGATCTTATTTATACATGTTCTGATTATTATATTTTTTAAACTTTATAATTGGTATTATTAATTGTTTATTTTTATTTTTATCACAATTATTCGTTTATCTCTTGTTTATAAGCACTAAAATAAATAATAAAAAGAAAAGAATATAATTAAAAAGTAAATATATATTTTATAAATAAATGTAAGTATGTATTTAATATTATAAAAGTGATATTTAATGATCACCTTCATGATGAATTAATTATTGTATTTACTAAATTTCATTTTATTGATTTTTATGCCATAACAAAAAAAGGTTGTCTTTTGTCAAATATATCGTAAAACTTTCATGCATTTAGTTAAAATATGCACAAACACTTTGTGCAAGCTAGTGTTTCAAATCAAGCTAGTGTTTCAAATATTATGTTGACATCATCCTTTTCCAGCCCTTTTCTGTTTGATTTTTATCACAGATGAGAAATTAAGTTCTCGTTTTTGTTTGGACGGAAATATTTTTTTATAAAATATAATTATAAGATATTAAAATAACAAATATTTATTTATTTAATATTAAATATAAAAAATTAAAAAAAGTAATTTTATTTATATTAAAAAATAATTTATTTATTTTATCATACCTTTAAATATTATTTTTTAAATTATTTATATAAATAATATATTATTTTTTATTAATGTATATGTAAATAATATTTTATTATAAAAAAATACTTTCTCACAAAATAAAGAAAGCTTACGTTTTAAAACAAGCAACCGGGTTACATTAAAAACTCCAACTAAGATTTTCTTCTAGATGATGGGTAACATATGGAATGAATTATTGAGCAAAAATAATAATTAACGAAAAGAAACTGATTGATCTGACATTAGTCAACAAGACAAATTACAAAGACCCAAAAACTCCAGCAAGTAAAAGAAAATTGCTGCCCCACTTTTTCCTTCTTTTTTCAATAATTTATTTTCACTTAAAATAATAATAATAATAATAATAATAATAAGTTATATATTTAAGAAACCTTTGAAGTGTTTTAGTGCATAATCATCATGTGTACCATTTTATATCAAAGAATAATATTATATACATTGAAAATAAAATATAAATTAAAAATTATCATTAAATACATAATAATATAGAATAAATTTATAAAGTTTCATTCAATAAATAAAAAGATTGGAAATTTAATTTTAGAATTTAAGACTTATAACATTTTTTATTTTAATAACATATGGTATGCGGGAATCATATATTGAGTGAAAATAGAAATAAAATAAAATTGAACATAAGAGAGACTATTCTATTATGTGCTAAACGACGCGCAATACATCTTTTTAAACCCACAATAGAAATAGAATTTGTCAACGTTTAAAATAAGGCATCAAATATTTGTGGTCCACTCTTTGACGGGTCCTCTCTTCCTGCGGAACACCGTGACAGACGGTTTTAGATCATTAGGCATAAAGTGCGTAAATTGCAAACAAGCAGACACCCTACACAATATAAGGATGCAAACCTGTAATTTTACAAAAAAAATTTGTATCTATCTCTTTTCAAAATTCATCTTATCCTTGGAGAATGAGAGAGGATCTCCGTCTTATATTTTAAGTTTTATTTGTTTTGATAGAAAATATTTTTTATAAAATACTAAAATAAAAAATTATTTTATTTATTTAATATTAAATAAAAAATTTTAAAATTTTTCACTGTTAAGTATAATTTATTTCAATTATTAATACAAATAATATATTATTCTTTTATTAGTGTAAACAGATAATATTTTTCTGAAAAAAAATTCGTAAGAAACAAACGAAGCCCCCTCAGTTGTTGTCTAATTCACTTTAGAATGTTATACTTTTTAGTTTTTACTGTTATACTTCTATTTCAAAAATGATAGAATATTAGGGGGATTGTCCTGTATATTCTGATAAAAAGATATATTCGTGGGCTTAAGACAGACTCCACTCATAGATTTAAGCCTAGGGTCAAAATCGTTCCAGGCTTGAGATATGACCAAAACTCATCATTGTGTATGGGCTTTGATTGGGCTTGATTGACCAGGAGTATTGTAGGTCAAAGTTAAGAGAGAAGATGACGAAATGTATAGCCGTTTCTCCGAGTAATCTTATAAAATTGGAGTAAATGCGAAGTATATAATTCAATTTTAAAGTAGTTGTATTTTACTTTTTTTTTAATTTTAAAAATTTATAAATAACTCTTATAAATTATATAAAATTTAGAATTAACATTGACGTCAATTTAATTATTATTTTATTAAATTGAATAATTTTTTAATGATATTTTAAAATAAGAATTATGTTTGTTTATGTTCAATATCTTTAAACAAGAATTACCATATAGCCCATTAGTTTCAAATTCTCTCCGCACAAAATTCGACATCCATATATTATAAAATAACATAATACTATGAAATTCGTCCCTGGTCCCCAAAATTTGATTTGAGTGAAGGAAAGGTGCATGCATGTGACAAGAAGGATTGGTTTTGCACCTTTACTTGTTTGCGAAGGAATTCTTGTATGCTCCTGTTGGTTTTAGTCCAACCAAAATCATGTGTCCAGTTAAAGCCACAAATAAGAACCAGGCATATTTATGTATCTTTGTGTAGATTTCTTTTGGTATTTCTAAATTTGTGAACCCAACCCAAAGATGTGGATTTGAACATTTTTATAATACCCTCATTCTCGATCTCTCCTCTAGCCCCGAATCAACTCCTCTTTATAAATTAGTTTCTAATGCTATCCATGCATGCAGTGGACAATACTTACCAACAATTGAATCCTCCCCTGCGCGCGCATACACAAATATGCGGCTGCGTTCACACGCGCGCGTATTATTCTACAGAAATATTAAAATTAGACATAATTTTATAAATTATAAATTAATTTATTTATTATGTTAAATACAACTTTAGTCTTATAAGAATAATTTTTATTTTAATTGTTAAATCTAAATTTTAATTTTAAACTATGGCATGAGAAAAAAATAGTAAAATTACATCAATCATAATTAATTAGGGATTTCTATGTGTGTACTTGACTCTTGGAAATCAATTATGTGCACTTTCAATTCCTACTTCTTTCCTTTTATTTGAAATTAATATTTATTCACTCTTCAATTACCTAAAATTAAAATAATAGTTATAGGGGTAACCTTCCTTCAATTAGAACCCTCTCTCTCTCTCTCTCTCTCTCTCTCTCTCTCTCTCTCTCTCTCTCTCTCTCTCTCTCTCTTGTATCTTAGTTTGAGAACCTAGTGGCTTCTTTGATGGAGTAAATGACTAAAGTTAGGATTCTAATGAGATAGGGACCCCTTATATAGATAAAAACTAGGTTATGAATCTCATCCATCATAAGATCTATATTGATTAATTACAATAATATACCTTGTGACCCATTTATTTAAATTTCACTAATAGACCAATTGACATTAGTACCATTAATTAATAAATTATGTAAATCCAAAAGTAAAAATACTAGCACTCTCCCATTTGGACACATATAATTTATTAATAATGGCTACTGTACTATCAATGTCAATTCAAAACTCTATTATCATACCCATAAGTTTGAATTAAGATTAAAGGCATTTAATAATATAAAATGTTATATTTGAAGGGGTATTAATATTTAACATATTAAATACTTTCTCACCAACTTACACAATCAATAATCTTGAAGTATGCACTACAAGATTTATATGATTATATATAAATATTTGCACAATAGGTCCTAGCATCCATTCAAAATGTTTAATGAGAGTAAAAATTCTTAACACAATAATAAAATAGGGTCTAAATATTTTTAATCATACATCATACCCTAAAATGTGTACAAAATATATAGTGATGGCACGAATATCTCATTATGAATATTTCTATTAAATATATCTCAAAATGACTATAAGCTCATATCAAAACACTCCTATTAACCCAAAATATTGGAAAGCTTAGACAATGTTATATTATTCATGTGATCATGTTTTATATTAATTTATAAACCTTTGGTTAGTGGATTTATAAGCATACAGTCTGAGTCCATTAAAAACAAATAATATACTCATGTATCTTCTCTCTCACATAGATTAGTACTTTGTATTGAATTCTTTTACACCGGTAAGTTTTATTACACAGAAAGAATACTATGGCAATGGTATTGTTGCGACATGAAATTCATTAAGGCTAGAAACCCTTACTATCAATTTGATAAGATTATTTATAACATGCAATATTAGATATTGTTACAATCAACTACATAATTTCTATGATATAACTCCTTTTTATACATGTCCAAACATAGATTTGTGATCACCTAAACAACCGGTGAAACTATTCTGAGTAACATATACATATAAGAATTTTCAATCTTTGTGTAAGTCAATGTGAAATTATTTGTATCACCTAGATACAATACCATTTGTAGTTCAAAACCATTGACCTAAATAAACAAATAATCTATCTATAACTGATTTATATAGGACATTCCTTATCACGTAGAAAATATTAAGGCTCAATTTAAATCTTTTCCTTTTGGATTATCAGTTATAAGAGTATATTGATATGTTAAGCCTTTTCCAATATAATTATTAAGATCAACTTAACATCCTTAGGATCTATTATAAAATTCTTAACATCTATTTTTATATACAATGAGGTATTTCAAGCCTTTTTGTTTCAATTTCAATTTAATCATATTGTCACAACTAATGCATTAACATTGACACTGACTAGTAAAATGTCATTGTTACATAGAACCAAAATTATAAAACACTTGTCCTTATCATCATATGTTAGCTTGCTTTACTCTTCCTAAGTTTGATAGTTATAATAGACATCTTCATTTTTCCTTTTCGGTAATTATCTAGTTATCTCATATTATTTCCATTAGGTACTTCTATTAGTCAGAGTCCAAGAAGACTATACTTTCCCTTGGCTAACATTGCTCCTACTAAAATAAACTATTTTATACCATAAGTGAGTTTTAAACATGCTAAAGAGGAAAGTCCTTTGCAGTTTATGCCTTTTGATTAAATATAGTCCTTAACTATTGACCTGATCCAGAATCCACAATTTTGGTTTATCATCCCTTTTTAGAATGAAAGATATATCTATTTTTGCATTAAACCAGATCATAAGAAGTAGAAAAATTTGCTAATGTTAGTTGATAGATGTCAGTTTCCAAAAATATCAATGTTTATTTTATCACAGTAACATTTTTGAAATTATATAAAAACTTAAAATGACATACAATTAAAAATTGAAGTCTAAATGTTGCACAACAACTTACAATGTTGATTGTTTACTCAATTGTTATCTAAAATGCATTTTAAAAGCCACATTGGAAATGGCAAAAGATATGACATTGGTTTTATTAAACATTTATCATCTAAAAAAGTAATTCAAAAGTCTCATTAGAAAACACAAAATCATATAACATTAGTGTTTGTTAACAATCATTGTCTAAAAGTCATTTAAAGAGTTATATTAAAAACCATAGAAATATATGACATTTATTTTGTTTAATAATTGACATCTATTTTTTACATCTTTGCTCTAGCTTTATCTTTCCATATGAATTCTTTTGAAATCTCTCAAATGTGCTCTTAAGTATAATAAGTTTGATACATAATATTACTATTGATCTTTTACTCCACTTTTATTGAGAGTTTGTGCAATGAAAGAATCTTAACCTTCATTTCTTTCCCATTTTATACTTTTTCATTTCCCATTAGGTGAATATGAAATAGAAAAGCTAGTTAATGGAATAATTGCTTATTTTTCATTCCATTTTCATCGAGAAAGTGTATACTGAGAGAACCTTAACCTTCGATTCTTTCCCATTGTATACTCTCTCATTTCCATATATAATAGGAGAAGTTTTAACTACAATGCTAGAGTTTGCATTAAGGATAAAGATTTTGATACATAGTTATTTTAGTGTATTCATATGTAAATGTATAATTTTTGTTTATTTATAATTTATTATAGTTATTTTGTATAAATATATAGAGATATTATTTCTTTTAACTTCATTATGAACAGAGTAATAAAATTTTATAAATTTGCATAATTATTTCTCTTTCCTTTTGTATATATATATTATTTTTATTTAAAATTCTATTATAGTCATTTGTGTTACATAAATTAACAAAGATAAGACATATTGAAACAAATATAACATTTTATGTTAAATTAGTCCAAAGATAACTTTTTTATATATATTTGGTTCTTTACATGATAAAAGTCTATAATAATTGAAAGGCTTCTGCCTAAGAAATGATAAATATAAAATTTTCAATTTTTAGGACCACCTAACATCTAATACAATGGCATAATTTGTAGTGATTTGAGGTCGTATAAATGAAAGTAATTTACAAAGAAGTATAAATGAATGAAACTAAAACTTTCTAATGAATGAATTTATGAAAAAGCTTAAATAAATGAAACTAAAAAAGTGAAACATTTAAATGAATGGATTTAAGAAGAAATATAACTAAATGAAATTGAAAAGGTTTAAAAAAGAATAGAGTGCAACAGGAGTGAACTTAAAATGTTAGTTATTTCTCATGACCATTGTTAAAGTCCATTTCAAAAGTTGTGACTCATCAATGTTCATTAACTTAAAATTAAAACATGGGTTTGTTTTTGTCACTATTTTGTACCTCCTTTTCAATCACTGTGATAGTTCTTTAATTTTATCTATTAACTAATGTCTTAAGTCATTATAACTATAGAAATGTCCCAAAATTATAATGTTGATTTTATATTAATAATAATGTCTAATTATTTTGCTTTTGACCTATAAATAGGGCTCTCCTTTCCTATTTGAAATAAATTGAAAATCTATAAAGAAAACTCTCCTTCCATAAAAAAGGCTTTTAAGGTGCTTTATTCCATTTATTTTGTATTTAATAAGGTACTTGATTCCTTTATTTGGTATGTGTCTTTGCTTGTCACTATATTTCAATGTGAGATTGGGGATATGTTATTAGCTCTATATGCTGTTTCAAACTTGATAAAACAAGTCCTATTGTCTTATTTATGTTCTACCAATTGGTACTCTCCAATGGTGGGTGATTATTCTAGAATATATCTATATTTCATGTATAAATGCAACATATGATTGTGTAAAAATTGTGAGTTACAATGGATCATTAAAGTCCACACTTTTATGAAGTATGTTTTTGCCTACTATAAGAGTTATTATTCATAAAAGTATGAGTTTTGATGCTATGCAAATATATTATAATTAAGAATTTTTACATCATTATATTTTGCATTTATGCATGAAACTTTAGGTGATTCCAAAATAAAAACTCAACAATAGATAATACTAATTGGCAAAGCACAAATAAGACTTATTTTAGCAAGTTTGAGATAGTATATAGAGGAAGCAACTAGTATGTCCTCACATAATTGAAAAATAAGGACAATTAGTAAATTATAGCAAATAAAGTAGTCAATCAATATGAAGGAATTACAAGCAGAGAACAACTACTTTTCCTTTTGATTTGTGTGAGAATGTTATATATATTTATTGTAAATGAAGAGTTTGTTGTTTATTGTAAATAATAGTTTTTTTTCTTTTTATATGTTTATGTACTGATATAGAAATAAACAAAATAATAGAATTAGTTTTTTTAATAGATTGTCTCCTTCTTAATATTTTATTTATATTCAATCTATTATTTTTTATGTCTATTTAATTGTATAAAAAGAATATTGTAATTCAAAAAGAAATTTTAATGTTACTAATTTCACTTAAAATAACTTAAATAAAAAGATAAAAATGATCAGTTCATAAAATAACATCAGTGTTCTGTGCAATATTCAAACATATAATATTATTGCTTGTATATGTGTGTGTGTGTGCATGTGATATGTATAAAATTATGTTTTAGAATTGTTGTTTGATATATATATGTGTGTGTGTGTGTGTGATATAAATTACAAATTATAAATTCTAATGCATATAATGTGTATAATTAAGTCAATTTTAATTTAATATATAAATATTTGTTATATTTTACCATTCTAGAATGATTCTGAAAAGGTTCTAGTATTATTTTGAAATGGTTATAGAAAAAATTACTCAAAAGAAAAGAAATCTATTTTTTAATTAAAAGATATTCATTTGCAAAGATGTTAATTTTTGCATATAAATTGATATTAAATATTATTTAAAAAGATGATGTCATTGTATTAAGAATAATGGTGTTTCATTTTGATCGATTTCTAATATTATATTTAGATGTTGATTTATTTTACAAACTGATGTATAAACTTAGGTCATAGATGTAAATTGAAAATGAAAATGTTAAAGTATAGCGTGAGTTGAAAATAAAAAGAGCGAGGTATAATGCCATTTGTAAATTTCACCCTAAAATTTTTTCAACCCTAAAATAATTCTGTGCCTAATAAGATATGTTCTCCTTCCAGCCTTAAAATATTCTTTAATTTTATATTTTTACTCACTAATTATTTTGCAATATTGAAGCTTAGATAACCTTTGGTTTAATATGTAAGGTTTAACATTCACAAAAAATATGAGTATTTCTTTCTTTATATTTGTTCTTGCAATTTAATTTCTATTTTTATTTCATTTTATTTTTATTATCTATCATTTTGATGCAACTTTTATAAGTTTGCATATTTAAGAAGTTTGATCTTATTCATCTTCTTTGATTTTCTTTCATAATATTTACTATTTATTTATATGTAAATGTTAATACACCAATTTTTTATGAATGCTCATTTTATCTTTAGATATTGTATAAAAAGGCTTTTTTGAGGAGTGTAAACCTCATATATTGATGTAAGTATTTTTTTTTTGTTATCTATCATTTTGATGCAATTTTCACAAGTTTGCACAATTAAGAAATTTGATCTCATTTATCTTCTTTGGTATTCTTTTGTAATATTTACTATTTATTTATATATAAATATTAATACATTAATTTTTCATGAATGTTTATTTCATCTGTAGGTATGGTACTGAAAAGGCTTTTCTAGGAAAATGCAAATATCATATATTAAGTAATAGATATTAAGATAAATTTAGTAAAGTACTCATCTTTGATTGTAATATTGTTTACAAACATTCACCATTTTTAACATTTGGTTATTCAAGTTATTTTTTAAAGTTATGTAAATTGGGGTTCTTTAAATTAAAGTAATAAATCTTTGCTTCCTATATTTGGTTAGGAATATAAGGAAAATATAGAGGACAAGGGAGTGAGAAATATAAGAGTGAGGTTAGGATTTGAGACAAAGGAGTAAGAAATGAGGGGCTAAGGTTTATATGTGTGAGATGGCTTCATATACAATATTGATTATTGAAATTAACTAACATGCTATTATGTATTTTAGACATTGGTTGTTATAAAGGAAACAATGTTTAATGTTTATATAACCATAAATGAAGTTAGTTCTCAAGGAATAAAAACTAACATTATTGTTATATTCTGTAATAGTTTAAAAATCAATGTTGAAATCATACATACCATGACGCTTAATAAAACATAGGTCATTCTATGATATGTAATCCCCTAAACACTCAATGTTAATTGATTATTCTATAATAGTGAACAAATTTGTTAGTTCATTTATGTAATGAAGTTGACACATCATGTCTTTGACTCCCACCTTTTCCTAAATCTAATAGCTCTTGCTATCTAGAGATATTTTTCAAATGGAACTATTAAATTGAAGCTTAGAAATGATTTTAAGATTTAAGCTTTAGCAAGTTTAGGTAAAAACTTAAAAAACAAACTTCAAGATAATTGAGCAATTTACTAAAACAAATAAATTGTTTGAAACAAATTTAATTCCATAAAGCCAAATACAATATCCATCATATCATAAATAAAATGAGTTCTTAATGGAAAAGCAAAAAAAAAAAAAAAGTCTTGAGTACAAGTTCAATTAAAACAAGCATCTCTAACTAGTGTGTTTCTTTAGATTTATCTGACTTTTTCTTCTTGATCTCCACCTACATCTAGAATTTAAAACAATCCACTTTTTAATGCTTATATTTCTTGCAAAATCAGCACTTTCCTTTGAATTGGGCCTTTTTAGGTTTAACACAATCATCATTTTATCCCTTCTTCTAATCATTTAAGGACTTCCTATGGTTATTCCTAAAATGTTCTCTCATTATCTATCTAAAAGATGAACATGAGCACTATTTGAATTTGTCCTTTTCTTGTGTCCTTTTTTGACTAACTAAGCATAGTTATCATGTCATTTACTATCAATTCGCCCTTTTTGACATTATATGCAAACTTTTGAAAGTCAATGAGGGCACTAACTCTAATACATGCTAGACTAGATAACTATCATCTAGTTGAATACCTATGGTCTTCAACTTACTACAATAATTATTAAGTTTTAAGATTTGCTCTTATACCCTACTGACCTTGTCATAGAACATCGTTTCAAGCAACGAAAGATAGTATTCATTTGTAATTTATCAAATTTCACAAAATTTTTGTGCTACAAAATCCAAAAAAATCTTAGCATTTGTAGTCATAATTGTAGAGATACACTTTCTAATAGTCTAGTTTATTGTATATTTCAAAATTATTAGACATAAAATTATATTAGTCCTAAACTAACTTGTTAAATCCAATCCATAAATTCAATGTTGTTCAAATGAAAATTGATACTAAGATTTAAAAAAAAGAAAAAAAGAAATAGTAAAAAACACTTATTTGACCCGTAAAACATGGTTGAAAAGGAGTGATGACCAAAATCAGGATCAATTGTAAGTCTTAAAAACAAACAAGAAAAAAATTCAGATAACTATTTAGGCCTCTTGAACTAAGCACATTGTTAACTTAGGTTATCTATAGTTTCACAGAAAATATTTTTTCATAAATTGTAATTATAAAATATTAACTAAAAATATTTTTTATTTAATATTAAATATGAAAAATTTTAAAAAATTGATTTCTTTTATTTAAAAAAATTCATTCTTTAATTATTATAATTTTAGGTATTTTTTAATAATAAAGAATATAACATATTTCACTCCTTTATTAATATACACATAAATAATATTTTTCTACAAAAATATTTTTGGACAAAATAAATGGAAGCAAACCGAATCATACACATATAATTGGAAAAGGAAAAAATGGGAACAAAACTTCAATCAAACTGCCCCCATGTTATTCCCTTTTCATGTTGGAGGAAATCTTTCAATGATTTATTCAAACAGAGAACAACTTAAAACATAAGCCGCTATATATTGAAGCTTTGCAATCTATCGTGACATAAACAAATAACTAATCACAAATAATTACAGTGAATAAACCAAAGATTTTGTTGGAAGCATGACTTCAGCAAACATGGTAGGAGAAATAAATTAGCAAGTTAAAATTGACATAGAGGATCTAACATATTATATAACTAGTTTATCTCTCTTGCGTTCGTACGGATGCCTATTATTTCACTATAATTAATATATAAAGAAAATATATAATACAAAAAGATAATGTGTTTAAAAGTGTTGAATGTTTTCCTCTCATATGTATAAGTTACAAAAATAAATAACTTTTCCAAATAAAACTTGACAAAATAATGGTCAACACACCAAGGCATTTCGACCCAAAAGCTCTGGAAATCCATCTTCTACTTATGGCGCTAGAATGTCCCATTAGAAATTATACTTCATTTTTATAATTAAGACGGTTTTAATAATATTTCTTAGGAGTGAAATTAAATAATTAGAAACCATACATGCCTGTAGATCCATACTGCAGCCTTCTGAGGCATAAAGCAGGATAAAATGGCATGTTGATACTCGGAGAATGGCTATAGGTTTTTGGCTTTAAAGTGGCAGTAAGATAGTCTCCACATCCACACAATAATAATTTGTTCAAGATCAATTGGTTTGACATTCCAATTGTCCAACATGTTCTATCCGCAACTTTTCTGTCAAGCAATGAAGAAGTTGATTCTATTAATACTATAACATTAACAGTTTGTGGTTTTTAAGGTATTAAAACCTTTGATTAGTGGTTCAAAATTGAAAGTACATAAAAGAGAGAGAAAATAGTAGTTAATTGTTTCAGAAAAGACACTAAGATGCGGAAGTGGAGCTTCCAAGGAGCATAAAATTTTCAAAATTATACATAATTACGTGAGAAAAAATTTTAAAGTATTTTTACATAATTTATTTGTCCCCCTCAAAAAAAAAAAAAAAGTTAAAATCCAGCATTGCTAAGACAGAAACTAAAGTGCTTGCAGATGAGTTTCTCAATTACAAATTAAAAGTATAACAATTATATTCATCATTCAACGAGAAAATAAATTATAAAATCTAGCTTCGCGCGGGCTTATATTAATTTTTATCAATATTTAAAAAATATTAAATTTTAAAAATATAATTAATAATATAAAATGGTGATTTTCATTCATAATTTTAAAATTTTTAATTAGTAAAATTATACTTTCAAATTGATAACAATAAATTATTTATAAATAAAAATAAATTATAAAGTATAATTATAATAAAAGTATAAAAATAAAATTGTAAATTGAAGTGTGAAAGTTAAATGTTAAAAGAAAAAAATTTCTTGAAAAAGAATAAGAGAGATTTTATGTTACAAATATTGCCTTTTGTTGTATATAAAACAAAACGCAAGCATCTCATGGCAATGAACATAAAAAAAATAGGATATTTTAAATATATCCCGCCAATGAATATCAAGGCAAGCATCTCATGGTCACAAACTATATCCACTTAGATGTGATACACTTACAACATTAAGCTGTTCAATATAGTCCAACCATTTTTTGTTTGAGTACAATGGCGGATCTTCACATAATATTTAGAGAATTAAAAATTTTTTAGAAGACCAAATGATTTATATTAAAAAATCAATTTTTTTTACAAAATTACATAATATTAATATATAATTTAAAATTTTTGAGAGGTCGAAGCCCCTTAGTCCCAAATATTCTCCACCATTGTTTGAGTATGCAGAACTTTGCATTCTTCCTTAAAAAAAAGAGCTAAATATTATAATTTTGAATCTAGACAAATTAATAACCATTTAGTTTTAATGAGAATTTTGCAAGAATCTTGAACTGCATTATACATAAAAAGGAAGCAAATAGAAAATCAAGAATATGGAGTCCTTACAATAATAAATTGACTTGATTCAATTGCAAATATAAAAAATCAAATAGAAGACACTTAAAAATATATCATGCAAGACACCTTCAATTGAAATAATTTGAATATTTACTTCTTTGAGTTTAACAAATGACAATTTCGATATTTTCTTTCTCTTGGAAATAGTTTATTTCCTCACTTATTGCTTCCTATATCATTTTTCTCCAAGATTTATGACTTCTCCAATGTAGAGTCAACTAGATAGGTTTTGTCTTTCCCTCTCTCTTCACTTGTTTTTATCTCTATATACAATGCATAGACAACAAACCTAAACATCTTAACATTTCAATATTGCTTGTGCATAATTATAGAAAAAATGAGGATCACAAACCAACAGGATTATAGGTATATAAAAAAAGATACAATTAAGTAAAAAGATAACTTTTTATCAATGAGATAATACAGTCAAATCAAAGTAACTTGATAATAGAAACAATGAGGATCACAAGCCAACAGGATTATAGGTATATCAAAAGAGATACAATTAAGTAAAAAGAGAACTTTTTATCAATGAGATAATATAGTAAAATCAAAGTAACATGATAAGATTGAATTCTAAGTTATGCAATAGCAAAAACGACAAAAAAATATAAAAGAAAAGATAGGTTGCTAAGTGAACCAAATAACATTAATGATATGTAGAAGGCACACATCATAGACCAAGTGTATAATCATTATAACAATCATAATGCATATATCATTTTTCATCTTTAGATGTCAAATTAGTCTTGATATATTGGTGACTTTTGGAAGGTATGACAAAGAAAGAGATTCAAAGAGAAATGCCACAAAATAAGTCTCATGAATCTTTTTTTACACACTCACAAGTAGCTAATACAAAACCATCTCATATTTGGATTCATTAGAATGACAACCCCACTATGTTAAAAAATATAATACAATAGGCTAGAGAAAATTGACAATTTAGGAAGAATTCATTGAAAATGCCCAAATAAAAGTTCTTGTTTCTTGCAACTCTACTTATATATCCTTATCCTTGCTTGCCATTTTCCATGTTGGTGCTACCAAAATAATAACAAAAAGTGAATATATTTCAAAATTATTGATTAAAAGATGCCAATTGAAAAGGAAAACAAAGCTATAGTGGAAATAGGTGAACCAAAATTTCAAACTTTGAGATTTCTTTATACATTGAAGCACCTTTTCAAAACCCATTGCTTTTTCTGCAAATCAAATAGAATCAAATAATTCTTAGAAAGAAACCTCCTTATATTCCAGCCTCTTAGGCCCATAAGTAATTAAGACACTTAAAGTCTTATTATTATATTTTTATGTGAAATATTTAGGCAAAATTAAAAAATAAAGAAGATATAAATAGTAAATAAAGCCCATTTTGTGTCATTGATGATAAATGGTCCACAATTAAAATAATATTGAAGGATTTGTGATGCACTAATACAAAAAGTAGCAAGCTTTTTTAGCATCTAATAAAATTTTTGCAAAGGTTCCATTAAATCTTACTTGCCTTATCTATCAATCATATATAATTGTATTTGTGTCATTTTTTGTCACCATATGAAAATTTATAGCAAACATATATAATAAGGTGAAAGGAAATAAAAAAGAAAACAAAAAAGTTGATGATGGTTATAAATCAAGTGATTCTACCATATATATGATGCTAGTACGGATAGAACACTTACCATATTAGATATGAATATTATGTTTCTTGACATTTAAGATGATACCAACATTTAACTATCACATGTGAAACATGTAAGAAATTTATAAGAACTTATCCTAATGCAGGATGGAGATTTTAGAAAAAGAAAAAAAAGAAAAAGATATATTTGTACAAGTATCATTATATCTAACAAACTCATCATGCTATGTTTTGAAAATGGGGCAATGGATGTTGATATCTAACACAAACCACTAAAAATGAAATAGCAGATAATTTTATAAAAAATTAATAGAAATTGCATTTGCTTGTAAACTTCAGTAACTACTAAGAAGCTAGCTTCATATATCATAGAATCTTAATATATAATGACATTCTGTGAGTTATAAAGTATTCCAAATCTGTAACAATAAATTTTGTAAGGAATTATGTACAACTTTAATACTATAAAGTCACATTCCAAAACTCTCGACAACATAAAAACTAAAATATGTAGAAAATGAGTAGATTTTGTAAGTAGTTATATTTTAACAATAAGACTATAAAGATATATTCCAAAACTTTAAACAACATAAAAACTCCATTTAAAATTTTCCATGGACAATAATTGAATTAGAAAAAGGGGATTAGATTCAAATTGAAAAATTGCTGAGGCAGTCCATAAGGCTGCTACAAATTGATTGGTTATAAGATATTAACTTCATAGCCAAAATAAGGAAAAGACAAAGGAATAAATTGAATGTTCATATCATTTTTCCAATTCCTTTTATTTAATTGATTTTTATTAGACATAGGACACTTCTATTATTATTGACCTTTTTAAAAAATTTTGAATATTTATTTTGAAAACTTTAGAAATGAATGACCAAATGTTCAAAGCATCTAGATATTGCTTAATAATTTTCTAATTGCTAAATAAAAAAAAGAAATGAGATGATAAGAACTATTAAGATTCACTCAATCTTTTACATGTCTCCCTTAAGCAGTCAATACTATTTTGAAGAAATATCAACAATCAAAAGAACCTTCCTTTTGAATTAGTTAAGGGAAATATCCTTTCCATCAATATCTAGTGCAATAATATATGTCAGCACAGGGGGGGAAAATCTTTCATATCGAATGTTTCAAAGCTCTCTTCCATACTTGAAAAAACTACAAATTTTTTCAATTCTTTGCAATAATAAATTGAGAAAAATAGTCCCATCAAATCTATTTCTTAACTTTATTAAGCCATGAATGATAACTTTTTACATATTCAAATTTTACTGAACTTGGATTCAAAATAAGCATGATGGATCCTAAATTTATGTTTCTTGTGCTACATATAAGCTTTGAATCCTGGAAATAGTAAATTCTACTATTACCCCACAAAACCTGTATTAAGTACACCGATGCATAGTATTGAGATTTTAAATACCAAACACATCACACATATAGATTGAATTGGTTGAAGATACACTATTTAAAAGTAAAAAACAAAAACAAAAATAATTACAAGTACTTTAAAACTTATCACATCATCCAATTTAAAAGTTAATATTATAAATTTAAGAGCAAAGAATAAATTTTAGAGACATAAGTGTTTAACTACTAAATTCTTGAGTTGAGGACATTAACTAATTTTACAAAAATAAGCACATAATGATTGAAATACATAGTTACAAAAAATTTATGCAACCTACCTTGTTTGAAATTTTGTGTTAAAATTCACTCTTTGCAATCTCTAGCCTATGTTTGTGTTCTTATTACTTGCAACATTTAACAAAAATAAATAAGTATTTTTATTATTTGTTAGTCAAAAAATCATTGTTCATGTTTAATATATGTGTGCACAATTATTCTGAAACATAAAAGGAATGAAAAACAAAACAAAATGCAATTTGAGTGTGGTGCTAAGAAAGACCAGTAACCAAATAAGTAAGATATTATTGCAAAACCATCAATGGCACAAAGAATAAGAGATAAGGAAAGTCATGATTATTGGGACAAGGGACAATAGCATTAAAAGTAAACTACTCAACTAAAAAAAATACTAGTGTAAAGGAAAATGAAATCTATGAAAATGAACTAATGTAAAAGATAATGTATAAGAATACATATTCTTAAAAGCATAAATTTAAGTTAGAAACGAATGAATGAATGTAGAGTGAATTTTTGGAGGAATGGAGAACGAAGATGAAGGGGTGGCTTCTTAGAAATAGAAAAGGAAGTTAACAAGTAGGAATATTTTTGGAAAATGAGAACATAAGAAATTAGGGAAAGGGAGTAAATCAAGGCATGATTTAAAAAAAGGAGTAAATTAGGCAAGAAATCAACATTAAAGTAGAAGAAATAGATGTAAGAAAGGCATCAAATTAAATCAAGCGAGAAATTAAGAGATAGTTCAAAGTAGACATTGTAGGTCTTTGTCTTGTATCATGGGAAGTGGCATGCAATACTTCACAAGAGGAAGCACTAGTGCCTTCCTCCTTTGGCAAGTGTTGTCCTTGCCAAGTAGCTAATATTAGGTCAAGTAATAGGATAGATAGAAAAGGCATGACTAGTATATAATTAGGAGCTTAGGAGATGGGATCATATATTGAAGTGAAAATAGAAATAAAATAAAATTGAACATAAAAGAAATTTTATCTTAACAATGATAAAAGTGTTAAATTACTAAAAACACATATGCAAAGACCAAGAATTGAATACTAAATACAAAGAAAGACATAAAATCTTCAAAAGACATTAAATATCAATTAAGCTAAAGGTTTTCAACATAAAAAAATTATTTTATTTTATGCTCAATGAAATGCAATGCATCTTTTTAAATCCACAATAAAAATAGGATTTACCAAAATTTAAAATGGCATATAGATTGAAACATCAATAATTTGTGATCCACCCTTTAAAATTAAACTTAAGTACCTTGTAATGTGTCCTATCTTTCGACATAATAAAGGGATTAAATGTTTTAGGTGGTTAGTGTTGACTTAGTCCATCTTAAAATGATTAAGTTTTATTGATGTTAAATAACATTTTGACAGTACAATCTTATGTGTGAAAGAATTTTAATATTACGATGAAGCATTTGAAGCCTTTGGATCAGTGTTTTATGAAAATCAATGAAGTATGTGAAAACTTTTAAAATTAGCTTAAGTTATTAGGAATTTTAAATGTAAATGATCAATATTAAAGAATTAAAGCTCAAATTATTTCATAACTTATAATTTAGGAATTTTGTGCCTAAATTTTAAAAAAGGATCAAAGTATCTTTTGAAATAAATATTTCTTGGTATTAAAAATTGATTTAAATGATGTTGGATAAGGGAAAGCATTTTTGAAAAAGTCTTTGAAAAACTAAACTTTATTTTAAAAAAAGGTCATTTCCTTACTTATACTCACATATATAAATGAGTATATGATTTCTAAGGCAAATTTCTTGAACCATAGTCAAATGTATATTTGAGTATATGAGCAAGTATGATGGTTTAGAAGTAACCTTACTAGATCATACTTTAGTATATAAGCAAGTATTGAAGTCTAAAGGCAAATCTTATGGACCATACTTGTGTATGTCAGTGAGTATAAGGTTCTAGAACCTTACTAGCAACCAAATAGTCACATATCTAAGTGAGTATGAGGTTCAAATTTTCTATTATTTCATGGGTAGCATACTTGATGGCTAGATTTTAAAAATAGCTAGCTAAAAGTAAGCAATGATTCCTATTCATTTTCAACACATATAAATGTTTTAATCCTATTTTTTGAGTAAGAGAGGCACAAGAAAACCCTAGTTTATTAGAGTTTCTATTTTGCTTTAATATTTGAAATTCAACTCATGATTTGAGCCTTTACTTGTTGTGATTGAATTATTCTAATCTCTTTATTTTGCATCTATGCAAAGGGTGCACTAAAAAGCTTATTTTTTCTACTAAAAATTTTGATTTATAGGGGGAAGGATCTCAATAGGTGTTAGAGTGTGTGCAACCTTAGAGAGTGTTTGTGTGAGGATGGCACAAGAAAGGGGTTGTATCAATTTGGAAAAATTGTAAGGTTTCATAAGAGCTATTAATATTAAAAGATTGAGTGCATTAGCTATAGAGTCGAAGGAGATTTTTGAGTTCAGAGAGTGGACATACAACAAAAGCATGATTCCTAATTGGTAAAACCACTATATATGTATTTGCATCTCTCTCTCCCTTACACTCTTTAAAATTCTACAAATTTACAATTTATTGAATGATTAAATTATGTTATTTGAGTAGTGAAACATAGGTTAAACCTCTCAGATGATAAATTGTTGGTTAAGTTTTTCATACTTTGTTTCCAAGAATTGATTTACTTTGCTCTATTTTTGAAAAGATTAAAATTTTGTTTTGAAATCAAAACATTTTGAAATATCCAATTCACGCCACCTCTTAGTGCATTTATATTTTACAATTAGGTGCAATGTGCTTAAATTGTAAATGTTTAGACAAATAACAATAAAAATTACAATTGATTCTCTCTCTCTCTCTCTCTCTCTCTCTCTCTATATATATATATATATATATATATATATATATGGACGATTAAACAATCAATCAATGTTGTCATTTTTTATTTTCCCAGAATGAATGGAGATATAGGACTACATTGGAATGAAAGATTAAAGTAATTTCCCAAAATTTATTTATGTATTTTTTCTTCCTCTTTTACGTGTCAGAGCTATTTCCTCTTTTTCTTCCTCCGATTGTTCTTAATTTTTTTCCCCTAGTTCTTTTCTAATTGCTTGAAAAGAGATATGAATCAATAATAAAGAGGAAAACACACATTAATAAAAAATCTGGGTCATACGTAATTATTGAGAATTTTATTTCCAATAGATGTTTAGAACTTAATCGATTGAACTTTTCAATAGTCTTACAATGTGGTAAGTGTTGTCGTCAAAATGGTTTATGGGGAAGAAGGTTTCGGAAGGGCCTCGGTTCCAGTTTTAAAGAATTCGAGTGTGTTAGGTTCTGATGAATGCGCTTGAGAAGAAGCTCATTGAATTGGTGATGGAGAGGATTGATTTGCGGCTTTTGCCTATTGTCAGTAGTGTTCTAACTACTTGGAAAATTTTATTTCACTTTGCGAGGATTCATCCTATTATTTAACAATCTTGTTAAAGAATAGTATTTTTGTATTTGTTCGCTTATTTTATAATATTACCATCTATTCATTTATTAACACAATTTTCAGTATCACCCTTTAGAAATCATTTTTGTTTTATAGTTTTGGAATCTTGGGCACTAATGAAAAGAACTGTATTGAACAATACTATATTCAGATTTGTGATTGTGTGAATGGATCATCTCAACCCTGATTCCTATTTTTGCATGTGAAATCAATCACAATTCATTAGCTATCGATTTGTTTTAATAATGCATTGGATGTATACTTTTTTTGTTGCTTGATCGTACACTTTTTTATTTCCCAATTTCTGCTTCATTTGTTGCCACTACAACAATTACACCTTATACCGACACCTGTGCCAGCATTTCTGATTTTAAAATCTTACAACTATATGATGGTCGCCATGCATCTTCTATTACCATTTACACCAAGGAAAATCTCCCAAATACTGCTTTAGGTGCTATAGCTTCAAATTTTAACAAAGATGAATTGATAGCAGCATTGCATGGAGCTTCGGTTGCAGGCTTTGTAAAAACGGATAAAGACTTTCAACAGAAAGGTATAACTAGTTCATTCTTAGTAGCATTTTCTATGACTTCCGTAGGCTATAAAATTATTGGACTGAGGAGACCAAAAGTGTCAATTAATATGAATCTTTATTTTGGCATCACCTAATGACAGTGAAATATGAGGTTTTGTACTCAGCAAATAAAGGCATGAATCTTTATGTTTGTTGGGTTAAAGCTAATTTTTTTTGTAAGCTTTTGAAAGAGTCTATGATGCGTATGGGGAATCGCTTTCACACAATGGTATTTTACTGAATTTTATTTCATCCTAGCCATTTAATGTGAAATAGGTTCAACATGGCTTTCTAAATAGAAATAAAATACTAAGAGTTCAAATTTGATCTTGTATTAATATAAAATTTTTTGCATTATTAATAATAAGAAGATGATACGATATTGAAAAATAAATATTTTTAATAATTTTTATTGATATAATAACATAGTATAAAATTAAGTCTAAAATACAATAAGTTGATTTGTAGTTGGTGTGTAATATTTGTTCCAATGCTGGCCTCTTTACGAACAATATAGATCATTAGTTCAACTATTTGCAATATAAAAATATAAAAATTTGTATACAATATATTTAATAAGTAAAATAATAAAAAGTTCACAATATGATTTATCAAAATATGATAATAGAAAGAAAATGATTTGAAATTATACAAAATTTCATAATCAAATAAATTAGAATTTTCTTTTAATGATTAGTGATTTAATATAATATATAAGTTTAATCAAATTAATTAAAAATTATGGGTTGAATTGGTTTTTCAATGACTCACTCACAAAATTGGTCTAATAACACAACTTAGATCAAACCAACCATCAATTTACTGATTTACTAGTTGAATTGGTCAAGTCGGTCCATGTTTAATAACTATGTCTTTTGCTAGTTACTTGATCATACTACTAGATTTTCTTGATAATAATATAATCTCTTTTAACCATGATCTTTATAATTGATCATACTACTATTTGTAAGAAATATGGCTACTTAAAATCATCGTACCATTGGCCACAACTGATTTTACGAAATTAATATTCTTTGTCTTGTTATAATGAAAGCCGGAAATATTTTTTAATAATATTTTAAGTTAATGTTCATGTTTATAATTATTTTCCAGTTCCATGTCACTGCAGAAAAGTTTAAGGGATTGGGGACTTTCCACGGACAATGAACTAATTAAACATGGCTTACAACATTAAGGAAGTATTACTGATTCTGCTGATAAACACTTGCTTTTGATGGAAGAAAACTGAAATTTTAAATTTGAAGTTTAAGAAATTAGGATTGTATTTAGTACAACTAATTGTATTAGATAACTATTTGTATTAGAAATATTTGATGAAAATAATTGTTGAATTAGTTAAAAATGTAAAATAATATAAAAGGATATGTTAATATAAATAAATATATAAATTAAATTAATTAGTATTTATTTTAAGATTAAATTATATTAATACAATTAAAATATTCAAAATAAAAATATGATTATTTAAATTTAATCAATTATATTTTATAATATCACATATTTATTTCTTTTCTTACTTATTTTTTATTCATTTATATTAAGTTAGTGAGAATATGTCAAATATTTAATTATGTAATTAGGATATAAATTATTATTTAATTAAAAGAAGAAGTAGAAATTTAAAAAAATATTAAAAAGCTAATAGCTTATAAGGTAAAAATTATCTTGTAAAATTTATTAAATAAGATTTTTTTAATATTAGCTAGTATGGAAAACATTTTTAAAGATTAACTAATAACTTATTAACTAAGTTAATAAATTAAAAATTAACTTATTTATTGTATTAAACACACACTAAAATTTTTTGTCCTAATACCTTGTAGACTTTGAAGTGCATCAAGCTTATATGTACTTGATCATATAATGGAAAGAGAAGTATTTTAGTGTATCATTAATACTAGTAATATATTAATATACCATTAATATATTATCAGATTTACTTTTTTTAGGATCAAATTTTACACGTCATACGATAACATATTAATAATTAAAATTTTATGATGTATTGATACATCATTATATTAATAATATATCAACTTATTTTTTCTTAGGATCAAATCTCTCATATTATAATGAAGTTTTTCCCTAATATAATTCATATATTGTGATCTAGTTTTGTAATCTCTTGTTTCTTAAGTTTGATAGTACAAACCAAACAACATGTTTATGGGCTGAAGCCCGGGTTTCACCAATAAATTTGGGCTAGGCTCATTTAAATAATGGGCTAACATTTTTATGAGATTCGGCTTGGGCCAACCCCAATAATAGCTCATTATTTTTCATGGTTTTGGATCGCCGATGAACAGGTTTAGCTAAAATGAAACAACAACGAAATTAAGGTGTGAAAGTCCATTTTAAATAATAAAAGAAAGGAAAAAAATGAAGAACTGGTTAGGTAATTTTAGGAAGGACCTTTCTATGGCCCAGCCTAGTTCAATGCAGCATTGGACGTAACACTACCGATCTTGACATGTGGGTGCTTAACCTGATATTGAAGGTAAAGGAAAAAGGCAAATATATATTTTAAAGTTCATTTAGTTGTCAAATTTTATCAAAAGTCCACTTTCCACATGAAATACTTGAAATCGTATGGTAATTGTTTTGGTTCAAGAAAGTACAAGTTATGCGAAGAGCAAACTATCTGTTATGTTTGCATCCACTCAAAGGAAGGTTCAAGCTACATAATAGAATTAGAGGTAATCTTCAAAGCGAAAATAGCACTTCTCAGCATTATGGGAAAAGGAAAAAAAAAATGAGGTTCTTGGCATAGTAATCTTATGTCTATATAAGTAAATATAACTTCATTTTGAGTGTAGCAAATTCTCCAACAATTTTATATATTCCAATTTGAGACCTTTTACCTCCGCAATACACTCTAAGATTAAACTTTATAATTTATCAAATTTTAATATTTTAAAATCTAGTCCAATCATCAATCCGGATAAATGTTTAAATTAAGATTGAAGTGATTTAACTGGTTAAATTGTATGATTGAATGGGTTAATATATATATATATATATATATATATATATATATATATATATATATATTATACATGCATATAAAAATATAAAAATTAAATTCACTTAATTAGTATAAGTATATTTAAAAAATGTAATAAATACATATTGAGATTGAATTTATATTAGTGTGTAATAAATCTAATTACAAGAAGTATATTTAAATTGAAGATATTTTAATATTATGCATATATTACAAATTAATATAACAAAGTAATATGTGAATTTGGATCTCAATTTCTAAAACAAATAAATATTTGAATTTAGGAAATAAATAAATACAATTTTGTTATTAAAACGGTGAACCTTAATAAAAAATTGTGAGTTTTAGAGTAGAAGATAATATTTTTTACCTTTTTTAAATTGAAAAAATTTCAAATGTAAAAAATTAAGGAGATCGTACATAATAAATATAATAGTGGTATATGTCCATAATAAATATGGAATATCTAAAATACAGGTGAACTTCTACACTATTTATTAACATTTGCATAGAAAATACCAAGAGAAATGACTGATGTGGTTTACGTTAAGCCAATGGGCTTTAATGCACAAATTATGGTCCGATTCCCCGAAGCTCGTCTTAGTTTCACTTTGTATAATCGGATGAAACTGATTTTCCAGTGAATGAATTGGCGGATTTCCAAATTTCTACTGATTTGCACCAATTCAATCCACATAAATCATAAAAGCGGGCTTTTGAAATGTTTCAAACAACTTTGGGCATTGGGTCCAGGTCTACCCGAATCAAATTAAGTTTCAAAACACTGTCAGATAAGGGGTGCAATTCTATTTTGGTGGAACGATATTATCGGCAGAAAATTCAAACCCTTGCCCGTACACTTTAAAACTAAAATTCATTTCATTTGGAAATGAATTTTATTAAAGAATTATTTTTGAGTTTAAATTTTTTAAATTTTATTTCATTTTAAAATTTTATTTTATTTATATTATTATCATTTTGAAATCCTATAAAATTGGATAAGTTTTGGTAGAAATTTATTTCATTTCAATTATAATATTTTTATTAAATAATTTTATCTTTAATTTTTCAAGTTATTAACAACCATCTCTCCTTTTGAATTTTCTCTCTCACACTTTCAAGAATAATATTATAAATATAAATATTTGAAATGAATTCTATAAGTTTTAATAAAGTTCCAAACAAAAGAATTTATTTTAAAGTGAAATGAAATCAAATTTTATATAATTCATTCCAAATAAAAATTTATTTAGAAATAAAATAAAATTATTTTTTAAATACAATGAAATGAATTCTAATTTTTAGTATCCAAAATAAGCACTTAAGCTAAGAGGCTAACAATTCTCTGGGAACAAAAACGAAAAATAGGACAACCTTGGCATGGGAGGATTACCTTTGGGTCTTTATTTAGGCTTCGTTTTTTAGGAGGATATTTTTTGTAAAAATTTCTTTTTTTATATAAATGAAATATATTATATATTTTTATATTTTGTAATTAAAAAAAGAGTAAATCGCTTTTTCATTCTAATGAAATTTACTTTTTTTTTTCATTTTCATTCCTATAAAATATTAATTTATTCAATTCAATCCTTAGAAGAATAAATTTGAGAAGTTTACTTTTTATATAAATATTAGCAAAAGAATAAAATTAGACAATTTGATATTTTACGAGAATAAAAGTAAGAAAAAGTGAATTTCACATGAATATTAAAAGAGATTTATTAAAAAAATCACCTTTAAAATTTTAGTAATATTAGTAATAAAGAAAAATAATTTTTTATTTAAAAAAATTAATTTTTACTAAATTTATTATATTTAATATTAAATATATAAATAATTTTTCACCTTTCTAATAATTTATAATTTTATTTCTATAAAATATTTTTTTCTCTAAAACAAACACAGACTCTATTGAGCCTAGACCTGCTCATGGGTCTATAAACCTTATGGGCTCAATAGGCTTTACCCACTTATAATAAAGTTTAACCTAATTCTTTTTTTATCACGGCCTATTTATTATTATCAGGCTAGGCCTAATTAATTTGGGTCAAATTAGGTTATACCCGGATTAGACCCGAGCTTTACAGTGAAGAGCAAAAGAAACGCGTCTTCATTCTCTCTTGTCCTTCTTCTTCGCTCTTCGTTTTATGTTTGGAACTGGGAACTATCTTTGGTTGCGATCAATTTGCCCTTAATTTGCACAATGCTGATGAAACTTTTTTGTTTACTAAAGGTATTTTTCATTATTTTCTATTGATTTTGACAAGAGTTTTGTTTTCTGTTCTTCCTTATTAGTTATCTTTTGTTTCTTTAGTTTCAAATCTTTCATTCTCTGTAAATGGGTATCTAAGATATGATAATATCCTCGTCATTAGAGTTTTATTATTGCGGTTAGTGTCTATACCATGTCCTTAGTTAACAACCTTAACTCATAATGTAGAATCTATGTTTCAGTGGAGTTTAGCACCTGGTCATCATTTAAATGCTTTCTTTTTGGTAAAAATGCAAGTTATATGAAAACTAAAACAAATGACTGCTAGATTTTAGTTTCCCAGTAAAAGTAGCGTCAGGAATTAAATCCACAGTTTTCACTTAAGGAATCTCACTTTTCCTCCCAGGTCTTGAACGTTTGGCTCTAGCTGAATTAGGACTGGAATTAGACTTAGGAAAGGAATATTAACTTATTCCAATTTCATTTGGAGGATTTTCTGAGGTTTAAGCAGAATCTTCATCTCCAAAGGTGAATCCCACGTCTGTTCCTGTTATGGGAGTTTCGGATTTTTCATTAAAATAATATCTCTATTTATTTTGTGGAAACAAATGGAGGCAAGAGAGCCTCTAAGTTGATGATTCATGCCTTGCAGAATTCTTGGACAAACTGAATATTGTTAAAGAGTAAGTGAAAATGCAATAACTAGGATAATTGAATTACATTACCTACAGAGCATGGCATTACAAGAGTTATGTTGGCTTGAGATCATCTCGTCACCTGCACAAACCATAAAAAGGGATGAGAAGAATATTTCCAAACAAATATTCAGTTTGTTTTTTATTGGCACACACTTGAAAAGTAATTTTTAAACTAAAATCTAGTCATCGTTTGTTTTTTATTGGCACACACTTGAGAACTCAACAAGGATTTTCTGCTTTCCTTTAGATTAGAATAATAAGGCAATCATAAAGTTGAGACAATTTTTTTCTTTGTAGTTGTTCTATTGTGAGTGGTATGACACTAGGTGATCGCAATCCATATGGCCTAAAATTTATAAGTTTCGCATAATGTGTGTTTTAATTTTTATCTTCAATAATATGAGTATAAAAGTATAATTGCATTGCTTTGACTGTAATTCTCTTACTGTGATTGGTTGCTTATGTTTTGTCTTCTGTGCTTTCATTAGTTGCATGGATTGTCTTCTGTCCTACTTGTAAGTTATGATCAGATCTGCTAGTTTTATGTGCATTTCTCTATTGCGGATAGCTGGAATACGTTGTGATCAGTTCTGTAATTAGTTCTCTTGTTATTATGTGCATTTCTCTACTTGTAATCATTTCTCTACTTGTAAGGCTCTATTGCGGACTGTAATCATATCTTGCTTTGGGAGATAGCAATTTCTTTTAGCTTGCTTTTTTCATCATATATACTGGGCAGAGGGGATAATAAATTTGGCTTAACTCTTTTTATTTTTTAAAGTTGCACAAGCGCAGCTTTTCTTAATTATCTTTTGTTGTTTAGTCTGGGAGCTCGAAAAATTGTTGTGGCAAATGTAGGGCCTATTGGAATTACACTGCATATGGTGTGTCTGCTGTATTATTCTGACGGATTTTACATTAAAGCACCTTAATTTGCATTGTCTTTCTGAACCTCCTTTTACTTTCAACAGGTTTTAAGAATTCAAACTCCGCACGCTGTTACCTGGCTGGTAGATTTGGCGGTTTAATCCCATGTTTTCCAAAATCTAAAGTTTGCGAGGACCGATCCAAGTATGTGTTCTGGGATGCTTTCCATTCTTCTTATGCTGCCAATGCTATTGTTGCAAAGCGTCTCCTAGATGGTGATACTAATGACATTTTCCTAATGAATATTTGGCGACTCACTGAGTCCTGATTAATAGACTCTAAGGCCATTGGATTCTTTAGGAATAAGTTGTTAAGAGAATTTAAATTTTTTGTCTGACTCCAGATGATTTATTTCATAAGTATCCATAATAATTTGAATAAATAAAATAATTCTTACTGCATTTATCAAAGTTTTCATGCTTTCTAATATTCCAAGATTAATTTCCTCCCAAAAAATTCCTCAGTAAGCTATGATTTACTCCTTGCAAGGAAGAAGATCTGGGGCAGGCGATGATGCTGTGAATTATGTAATAGTATAGTTTGTTCATTAGTGGAATTACATATGCTTCAGTATAGATGTATACCTCCATTGACTTTCTTAAAATTTTATGGAATATTAAATTTATTAATTAAATACTCCCACAAAAATTGACTTTATCTTTTGTTGTTTATGATAGAAAAATGACAAGTGACACTGATGAAGATGCCACTTATGAGGAAGCAAACCTAAACTTAGAAGATGATAATGAAGAAAATGAAAACAAACAACGAAGATTAACATCAAAAGTATGGGAAGAAATGGAGAAGGTTCAAACAAGTGAGGATCACAAGGTTCAATGCATTCATTGTAGAAAGAAATTGAAAGATGATTGTGGAACATCCTATTTGAGGCGCCACTTAAATATATGTCGAAAGCATCCCCATGACCTTGCTGTAGTGCAAGCAAAGAGAAGTGGAGGTACATCTACAAAAGACTTTAAGTTTAGCCAAGAAGTGTCTCGTAAAAGTTTCATAAAATTCCTCATATGTGGAAAACATCCATTCATTCTTGCAGAAGAGCGTAAGTTTAGAGAATTTATGCATTCCAAAAATCCAGAGTTTAAAAACTTGAGTAGACATACAGTTAGGAGGGATTTGTTTGCTAGGTATGATAAAGAAAAAGAGTTTGTTAAAAATGAATTGGTTAGTAGCCATGCTAGGATTTCCTTGACCACGGATAATTGGAGATCTGAGTACACTGTTGATGAATACATATGCATAACTGTGCATTGGGTGAACAATAATTGGGAACTTAAAAAACATATCATACACTTTAGAGTTCTAAAACCTCCTTTTGATGGGATTTCCATAGCTGATGAGGTTGCTAGGTGTTTAAATGAGTGGGGGATTGATAACAAATTATTTAGCATCACATTAGACAATGCAAGTTACAATAATGTGATGGCTAATAGCCTTAAGCTTCGATTGGTCAATAATAGATCTCTTATGTGTGATGGAAAGTTATTCAAAATCAGGTGTTGTAGTCATATTGTTAATCTAATTGTTTAAGCGGGTTTAAGTTTAGTTGAAGATATTATTTCTAAAATATGTAATGGTGTGAAGTATTTGAAGAGTTCTGTATCTCGAAAAAAGAAGTTCTATGAAATTGCAGAAAATAGCTATCACTTGAATCCTAATAAAAAGTTAAGAACTGATGTAACCATTAGATGGAACAGTACTTATTTGATGTTAGATCATGTTATATACTTCAAACTGGCTTAGCAATGTTGAGGTAGATGTGACAATGTTTTCAACCATTTTATGCTTTCTGAAGAAGAATGGGAGAATGTGCAATTGCTTCACCAATTTTTGAAAGTATTTTATGATGTTACAAACTTATTTTTTGCAAGCAAGACTCCTACAGCTAATGTCTATTTCAGAGGAGTGTGGAAGGTGCATACTTATTTGTTACAAGCAATAAAAGCACCTCATAACTTTATGTCTAATATGGTCTCACAAATGAAGGTTAAATTTGACAAATATTGGGCCGATTACAGTTTAGTTTTGTCTTGTGCTGCTATTTTAGATTCGAGATACAAGTTTAGGTTTCTAGAATACTGTTATCAAAAAGTATATGGTGATGGTTATCAAGATCGCTTGAGACTTGTGGATCAGACCCTTTTTGATCTGTTTAATGAGTATAATAAGAACTTTTCCATTGCCACTACACCAGTAATTAGGGCAAGTAGTAGTGGTGGAGATTCAATTTCAAGAAATGATACTAATTTTAATTTTGATGATTATGAAGACTTTTTGAGTTCAAGGTCTAGTCAATCTGAGCAATCTTAATTGAGGCAATATTTAGCTGAAAAGAACTTAGATCACAAGACTGATATAGATGTGCTCGATTATTGGAAGAAAGCTTCTTTGCAATACCCTATTCTATCATTAATGGCTCGTGATGTGTTGGCTATACCAATATCTACTGTTCCATCAGAATCAACTTTTAGTGTTACAAAAAAAGTGATAAGTCTTATGAGAAGTTCACTGCAGCCAAAGACTATTAAGTCACTAATTTGTCTTGAGGATTGGATATATGCTAGAGATGGTAAAGTTTTATAAAATTTGTTGTTTACTTTTTTTCCATTTAATATTAATGAAGTTTTTAATATATACTACTTTTTTTACCAATATCATAGAAGCATCTGACTTACCAAATAATAACAACAATAAGGATCATAATGAGTTGGATTCTAATGATGATGATATAGACAGTGAAGGAGAAGACAGTTGCCATGTTGTCTTGTAGTCTACATTAAGGTAATTTTGAAGCTGCTACTTGGTATATTTTTAATATTTATAGACTGTCTTTAAAGAGTTTGTCTACTATGTGTCTTTGTATATATAGTAGTTCTTATCATTGTTAGGTTTGTATGCTTTTTGTTAGAACTCTAGGACATACTTCTTGTCTTACAGGTTTCGTTAGAACAAATCTTCATAGTAACCATGTAAGGTTTTGCATTGTTTTACTTGTATTTCAACATTATTTTACTTGTGATTATCCTTAGCTCCTTACCAAATTCAATATACTAGCCACATATCCTCAACTTTTTTATTGAAATATTTATAATGAACTTGATGCCAATTAGACATGCATAAACAATTGTGTTTAGTATCATGTGTAGCATTCAATCCAGTGCTAGGTTCGTAATGTTTTCAACTCTTATTTGGATCATTGTAAGTCCTCCTATACTTTATTGACAATCCCATTGTTGAACTTTGGTTCTCTCTGCCTGATTGGAGGAATCCATGGCAGTAGAGGTTAACTAGTTCGGCTTAAAAATAAAATTCCTTTTCCCTTTTAAATTTTTACAGTGTGTGTAAGATTAGTTCAGAGGAGATGTGGTGTTGTGAAATGGTCCCAATTTATTATCAGTATCAGTAGTATCCACTTATTGATTGAAAACTGAAATGTAATTTAAGCAATTTGATGATTTTAACTCATGCTCTCCTTTTACAGCAACTGGCTTACATTTCCTCAAATTTTCATTAAGGGGGAGTTTATTAGGGGATTAGTTATTGTTCTCAACATGCATCAGGTAACTTGACCTTTCCCTCTTGAACCCTTTTTAGCCACATTAGTTTGCCTTTCAACGGCTGAAAGACTAATATGACGATTTTGGTTTTGCCTTTGTTTGTCTAGACTGGCGAACTCAAGGAAAAGCTTAGAGATGTTATGGCCAAGTGGGAAGAATCTAATTAAGCTGTTCTGGTTATAGGGTGTCCTCAAGTGAGATCAAGCAATAGAAAAGGGAATTAGGTTATAAAAATTTAATGCCCATATTTGATCATAATTATAAAATGATCCAGAATGAGGTCTGTCATCATCCTAGATCATTAGAGCTTAGCAAATCTTGAAATGTCCTTGAAACTTCTAATATTCTTATCATTCATGTAGGCGAAAGATATGATTGATCTTGAAACTGTGCACATGGGATATATTGCTGATTCATTGCATATATAAGTTTAGTTTATGTGTTGCTTTACAACTTTACATTTAAGTTGACAATTGCTATTTGTTAGTGCCTTGGTATAAGAAGTGTTTTTTCCCCTTCTCTTTCTAAAATAAAGATACAAACAAGAATTAGGGAGATATATTTGGTTCAGAAATCAGCAATAAACTGGACTATTATGCTTTCTGAATTTTGCCTATCCAAGTAAGTGATTGAAAAAGTTCCATTAACCAAGTGCTATGAAGCTGGCTTCGATGGTTTCAATATTTAGAGAGTGACTTGGATTCATGAAATTTTCATGTGGTTGGAACATTATTTCCTTGGGTGGCACCACCTTTGGATGTACAATCCTTTAGGCTAGCTTAGAATCATGAATGTTAAGAAAGATTTTTTTTAGAAACTAATCAAATATGACCACTTTGTGACAAAAATCAATCCTGTTTTTGGCTAATTAAAGGTTTTGCATTGTTTTACTTATATTCCGCTATGAATAGATCCATGGGCTTTACTTGAGCTTTGCCTTTGAATTTGGGCTTAAGCCCTACTTAATTAATGGGCTAAAATTATTATGGGTTTGGGCTTGGGTTAAAACTTAAAGTCCATTATTATTTATAGGCCTTGGCTTGCTTGGCCCATTTTGGAGCCCAATCAAGCTATTTGGTAACCGAATGGCCAAAGCATATAGACCTAACCTTCTGTCCTTCTATCAGAATATACATGACAGTCTGGGAAAAAAAAAATTGACAATTGCCCTAATATTCTTCCATTTCTGAAAAATCTAAGACGAATGGCCAAAGCATATAGACCTATCCTTCTGTCCTTCTATCAGAATATACATGACAGTCTAAGAAAAAAAAAAAAACATGACAATTACCCTAATATTCTTCCATTTCTGAAAAATCTAACGAACTGGGGCATCCATGTACTAGGAGATGTACGGTCAGGATTTGCTACTGCCTTTTAAGTAGCTAGGAAGAGGAAAATTTAGTAATTGACCTCAACAAGATTTGTAATAGCAGATTGAACCTTAGGCCCGAAGATTTGTAGCCCGACCCAAATTAAAAGTTTGGCAGGTTTGGTGGGAAAGGAGCAAATTAGAGTTTTGGGAGCTGTCAATGCGGCCAAAGAGGAAGAGGGGGAAGAAGCAGCAAAATGGGAACAGGAAGCAATGTGAGTCTTTTCATTGCTCCCAAGCTTGCTCTACCCTGTGCAATTACACCTGTTAGAATTGTCTTTCCTTTTCCAATTAATGTACAAAATAACAAGCTGAATGAATGCAACCTGAGTTGTACCAGCAACTAAAATAAGAATAATTAAATTGCGACTGCGGCCTCTCGTCCAAATTTTGGCAAGCTTTCTGGAGATTCATTGGCAGTGCCAATAACATCCTTGCCAACACTACTGTCATCTCCGCTCAGATATGGTAAATTTCTATTATCAATCGGTCTGGTAAGCTTCCCTGAGAACCACTGGTAGCATTAATGACATATCCCCAACACTGTCTTCATCTCCGCTCAGATTTGGCAGATTTTCAACATTAATCGGTCTGGTAAGCTTCCTAGAGATCCACCAGTCGCACCAATGATATCCTCCCCTATATTGTCGTCATCTCCACATAGACCTACATTGCTCGGACTTTTGCTGGAACCATGTTTACCCTTGTCTTTAAAATTAAATAAAATAGGAAAAGTTACAGATTTTCCTCCGCTACGAACTGGGTTTTCCCATGAAACTAATATTAACCGAAATCAAATTATTCTTAGATAAATCCAACTGCCCAGAATTCACAAATTTGCCAAATTGATTCCAGCTCTTTAAATTCTCCAAGAGAGCACCGGAGAGAGAATTATTGGAAGGATCAAAATTTTGGAGTTTAGGAGGTTGCAGATCCATAGGCCAATAAACTTCTTCAATTTATTCGAATTTGAGGGGTGATTTCATAGTTTTCATAATTATATTTTACAAATGCTAAGCGCTAGTTGAAGTAAAAAATAGAAGAAATGTGTACCGTCGATTTAACGACGCACTGCTACATCAGTATTTCAATGGTGCGTCTTAGACAATCTAAAGTATAATGATAAAAAGTATAACATTCTAAAATGAAAGTAGTACTGTATTTATTTTTGGCTAAAGGAAAGTACTACTGTATTAAATCAAGTCAAAGTGCTTTTGAACTTCCAATTTATGCAAAAAAGAAAAATGAAAAAAAAATCAATGCAATTAATGAAGTGGGCCAAGGGGCTTGATTGGCATTTTATGGAAGCCTATAATGTATAATAAGTAAACATATAATACAATAAGATTGATATTTATACTAACATATAAAAGTTTATGTTTTTTAACAAAAATATATAATTAAAATAATAATTAATATTTATTTTAATTATTAATCATTAATATTTATATTAAATTTGTTGATTTGTTAATATACCCTAAATGTACTCGTCTATTAAGTTTCTAAAAATTTACTTTATTTCCGTACTCTTACCGCATGGCACTTGAGTCACGTGCCATATCCGCGCTTATTAGGAGGCGGAGGCACATGCCTTCTTATCTTGCAAACAACAACTCGATTATCCATAGTTGTTTCTCCAAGTAACTATCATAAAATTTGGCTAATTAAGGTGGGTATATAACAATTAACAACCCTTTACACTTAGTCCCAAATACCTCGAATCCGCCACCTCGAAGTAGAAAAATCTTCGTGCCATATGTGTTTGTCATTTCCTTTTTTTTTTTTAACCTAACATTACTAATGGAAACATTTTCCTACAAAATTTAATAAACATAATTCTTTCAGTTATGCACTTTAATATAGGAAATAAGAGATAGAAATTCCAGCCTGGCCTCAAATATAAGTCAAATATGAGGGAAAGCTACAAGTTTTGTAAGTCAAATATTTGAATATCTTAATCATACGAAGACAATGGTGGTTGTAAGTGTAAAGAGTAAGACCGTTTTAAATTAGAAATGAAGACTAAAGTTTCATCTTTTAGGATGGGAAACTTGAAGAATGTACTGATTTCAAGCCAGGAGTAGAAGAGATTTATAAATTGGTTATTGAAAGATTCTGTCATCTTGTGTTTGGTGTGTTTTAGTGGAAAATATCTTCCATAAAATATAATTATAAATTATTGAAATGATGAAAAATATTCTATATATTTCATGCTGTTAAATATAAGGAGTCTGATAAAAGATAATTTCTTCTTCTTTAGTAAAGAAGTTATTTTCTTCAATTATTATTACTTTAAATACTATTTTTTAATAATAAAATAATATAGTATTCTTTTATCTATACAAAAATATATAAAATTTTCCTACAAAAAATGGATTTTAATATAACAATAGGACCCTTAGTTTTTGTACAAATGTTGTTACTTTAACTTGGAGGGGTTGGCTTTGTTACTTTTTTAATTCTGGGGTCTAAATGGAAGTAGCACATTCAATTCAAAAAGGCAGTTCAGCAAATTTTTCCATAATTTATATAGTTGTGGGAAGTTCATGGCCCTATGTATCATTTATTATAAAATGAGTGATGATCTGCTTTGCTTTTCCACAGGATATGAGGCTGAGAGATGAGACCGATCATGAATCTCTGAAAAAGTTGCCGAAAAAAGATGCCCGGCTTCAATCACATTTCTCACCGCAGTTGTTATTCTTCTAGGTTAATGGTTTATGCTGATTGTCCCAACTTAGTAACCATTTACAAATTTACAATCAAGTATTCCTTCATTTTTTTTTCTTTTTTTCATTAAGTATGAGCCTAGTTCTATTAGCAAATGATAAGCTTCTCTCAGTATAAGCATTTTCGAGGGTCAAATTTGAAGAGCATCTTAATGTTCATTCTTACCCCATTATGCACAATGTCAAGTAAACCACAAAACATATAGTATATAAAGATATTTGAAGTATGCTCTTCATATATTTATGTGCTATTTTTCAACATGGTATTAGAACCTAAATGATCCTAAGGCTGTGAGTTGAGAGAAAACTAGAAAGATTTCTGCTCCATAAAAAACCTTAAACTTTGATGAGTTTTAATTATGACTTCTAGCAACTATTCTACTTATTACCCTTTGTATTTATAGGAAATAATTATGCAATTTAGGCTAGAAAAATGAAGATAGAGCTTATCACATTTTGGAGGTTTGTAGAAATAGGAAAAGAGCTTACACCTCTACTTGCAAATCCTAGTTTGGCTCAAATCAAGTACCATAGTGAGGAAAGTGCAAAGAAATACAAAACTATATTTGCTATCTAATTATATATTCAAAAAGAAACATATATGAAATTTATGAATTATGACACCCTTAGAGAAGCTTGGAATGCTTTGAAGGAGCAGTTTTAGGGGAGTGAAAGGACAAAACAAATGCAAGTGTTAAGAATTTGAGGTTCTCAAGATAAAAAGAGTTAGAAACTATGAAGGCATATACTAACAAACTCATGAAAGTGGCAAATTAGATTAGAATGCTTGGAGAAGAAAGAACTAAAAAAAGGTTAGTAGAGAAGATGTTAATTAATGTCCCTAAGAGATTTGAAGCAAAAATCTCTTCTTTGAAAGACTCTAAAGATCTTTCACAATTAACTCTTATAAGTGTTGTAAATGCTCTTTAAGCATAAGAGTGTAAAATATCAATGAGGAAAGAGGAATTAAAAATTTGAAATGAAAGAAGCTTTTCCGATATTATTACAAGAAGAGAAAATTAACAAAAATGGTGCAAGAAAAGGAAAATACCTACCTTCTCCTCATTGCAAAGAAAGATCTCACTTAGCAATTTTTGATGGTGAAAACCAAATATTGTAAAGCATGCAACCAACTTGGACATATTGAAAAAGTTTGCAAATAAAAACATAAGAATAAGAATCAACAAGTTTGGATAGCAAAAATTGATGTGCAACAAGAGGAAACATTATTTGCAGCAACATGTTCTGTTAGATATAAATCAAATATATGGATGGTTGACTGTGGTTTTAATTATGAAAAAAAATTTACTATTTTATTTTTTTCCTATTTTATATCTCTTAAGTGTTACATGTGCTTAATTTTACAGAATAGACATTGTTTTATAATTTTGGATTGGTTTTACAAGTTTATGAATTTATTTGGTAAATACTGAATTTTGATATTATTTTTATTTTTCAGTCATATCTTGGGCTCCAGATGTCATATTGAGGCAAAATTTATACTGATAGAAAGCTAAAATAGAGATCTACAACTTTTATATTTTGGTCAAAGCTCAATTCGGACTCATTCAAGCTTTTACTTGGCCAAGAATCTAAAGTCATATTTCTATCCTAACTGAGCCCATTTCTGTATTTGGGCCATATCTAGAGCTATAATGGTCCAATTAACCTGAAACTAGAGCCCAAATTCTCAAAAGATACAGGCTTACAAATTTCATGTTTATGAATCTTCCAAATTCTATTGATTTCATCATCAAAATTGGGCTAGAAGTCAGACCTACGAGAATTCCTTGATATAACTTCTAGAAATTTGATTTAAATAGGTCTAAACTTCTAGAAATTTTGAAAAGTCTTATTATTATAATTGTAATTGTAATTATAAAAGTCATATAATCCTATTCCAATAAGGTTTTAGGCTAATTAGGTTATATAAAGAGGCAAGAGAACTGAAGAGAGGAATATATTTAGAATTACAAATAGCATTTAGTAACCATACTTCTTCCTCTTCTAGCTCTCTTTGTTCTTCATCAATAGAAGCCTAAATTCGTGGTTAATTCAAGGAGTTGATGCTCTCTTTTTGAGGATTATGAGATTATGATTTGTAATGTTAACCTTTTTTAATTAATTTTCCTCTTTCTCTATTACTTGTGCTAAAAGTCTTGAGGTTCCTTATGTTGGATGTTGATTTGATATAATTGATATTCACTGTTGTGATTTTTGATTTGTTTGTTGTTTTGATATGAAATTATGGTTAATAAATCATAGTTCTATACATAGGGATAGAGGGTTGAGAGATTAATTTGGAGATTTCTAATTTAGTTTCTCAAATCAACTAAATTCTATTCATAAATCAATTTCGATCTAGTGTAGAGATTACAACGATTGTTTAATTTAACTAATTTTAATTGATAAAATCCTAGGCGATTGTCTAGTGTAAAATTCACTAATTATTGTAAGGATTCCAAATAATTCAAGGTTGAAATTTTTTTAGAAAAAGTTAAATCTTAATTGATCTATAATTAATCCAATTTAAGGCTCTCAATTTCCTTAAATTGACTATTTAATTCCATTGAGTTTCTTTTAATTTTACTTTTGCTTTGCCTTTATTTTGTTCTTATTTAATACATTGCTTTTACATTAATTTCATGCAACCAAACCCCCCACTTCTATGTTTTATATTGCACAATTGCATAAATAGCATACAACATATATTATATCTATTACATTCTGTTTCTGCACAACATTTTGTTGCATTGTATTACATTCTATTTACAATAATTCTTCACATTTTCATTGCATAAAAATTTCAATAATTGTGTAGGTATTTTTAGGAAATCATTAAGAAAAGGTAAAATCAAAAGAGTACTAGAGGTATAACCTAGTTATGGCACTATTCTACATTATTTTTTAACAACTAGTTTTAATACAATTTTAGTGTATTGCGGTATGCACATCAAAAATTTTCCATTGTTACCAAGGAACCTCTTGAGTTTATCTTTTCATACATATTCTTAACAATATATTATACAATTGATCACGCATTCTAGTTAGTTTTTGCATCTGTCATTAAGTTTATTGCATTTTACTGTAACTTGTATCTTTCTGCCTTTCTTTGTTTCCTTGCATCCTCTAACTTTTGCTCATTCTTCAATCCATCATATTTCATCATAATTAACATCATCTTTTCATGCTTATTCTTAGAAATATATTACACAATTCTTGCAGATTCCAGTAGGTAAGTGCATCCACTAATTGTGTTTCTTGTGTTTTATGATTTTCTGCATTACCTTGGATTCCACTAGATTCCTTGTTTTCTTTTCATGCTTCCACCTCAATTCATCATATTCTATCATAATAAACATAACCAAACATCCAAGAAATTCGATTTTACAGAATTTTGCACTCATATCTTATTTTAGGCATAACTTTTTCATCCTATCTCTGATTGAACTGAAATTTTTATGGTAGTTATATCTCATTTTTCTTATCAAATGTCACGAGCCATAGGATCGTGAGTGCCCCAATTTTTTTGTAAAAAAAATATTTTTTGACCACTTTTTTTTAATTTTTTAAAAATTTTTAATTGCATTTTTTAGTTCCGCATAGTTGTAGAAAACTTTTTGTGGTGGTTCTATAATTTTTAAAATTATATAAATAAGTTAATTAGATGTATTTAGGATTGGTTTTTCATTATGCTTTTGCATTTTATGTTTTAGTGTTCCTATACTTTTGTTTAGTATAGTTTTCTATGGTACTGTGTGATGCTGTGCATGATAAGAAGAAATCTTGTTGAATTATGTGATTTTAATTCTAAAATTGATAAAACATTTCATTTACTTTTAGGAATAAAAATATAACTATTTCTAGCCTTTCCAACCCTTATTCTGCACCTTTAGATAAACCAGAAAATATGGTAAACAATAATAGAATATTAAAGGAATTGACTGCCCCTGATGTTGCATATGAACCTTTAGGCATCCAGTATCCTAAGTTAGATGCTGGCTTTGAATTAAAATCTAAGCTCATATAGTTACTTCTAAGGTTCTATAGTCTTGCAAGTGAAGATCCACACAAATACTTGAAAGCGTTTCACTTGGTGTGTTCAATAATGAAACTTCAAGGCATATCAGAAGATCAAATCAAGCTGAGAGCATTCCCTTTCCCCTTAGTTGATGTAGCCAGAGATTTGTTATATTACTTGTAGCCTGGTTCTATTATGTGCTGGATAAACATGAAGCAGCAATTCCTAGAAAAAATTTTCCCTGCATCCAGGGCAACTGTCATTAGGAAGGAGATATGTGGCATCATGCAAATGAATGGGGAGACATTGCATGAGTACTAGGAAAGATTTAAGAAATTATGTGCTAGTTACCCACATCATTAAATAAAATGAGCAGCTTGTAATTCAATATTTTTATGAAGGCCTTCTCCCTATGAATAAAAGCATGATTGATGTTGCAAGTGGTGGAACTTTAGTGAACAAGACACCTATGGTAGCTAGAGACCTTATAGTAAATATAATAAAAAATTCATAGTAATTTGGAACCAAAATCATGACTGTTGTAATCAGAAACATGAATGAGATAATTTTCTCCAATTCCAACCAGTAAAGATTAGAAAATAAACTGGATGAATTTACTACTTTAGTGAGGCAAATGTCTATAGGACAATAGTAATGAGTTTCTACTCCTCTTGCCAAAGTTTATGGCATTTGCTCTTGCTTAATTCATTCAATAAATTGCTATCCTAACCTATAAGATGAGTGTTCTCCTCCTCATCTAGCATATGTAGCAAGTATCTTCCCTAGAAAGCCCTCATTCCAATAATAAAACTAGTATCCATACCAATAGCCACAACCAATCCAGTACCACCAAACACAAGTTCCTTATTTTGGCTAGAGAGACAACCAGATTTCTAGATAGAGCAGTAATCTAAGCTAGAATCAATATCACCCCACTGCATATACCAAAATACAGCTTAATGCAGTTCAACAACCAGAAGCAAATGCATTATGCTCTCAGTCATCCTTTGAGGAACTAGTCAAGCAGATGACAGCGAATAACTTGCAATTCTAGTAAAGAGCAGAGGCCACCATGATGAATTTGCAAACATAAATAGGCCAACTGACTTTTACATTAAGTGAGCTCAAGGCATAAAGATCAAGCTAACCATCTTGCAGTAATACAAAAAATAAGGAAGTGGTGAATGAAATCATGCTGAGAAGTGGTAAGCAAGTGGATAAACTAGTAGAAGAAAAACCAAAATTAAGCCATGTTCCCGCAAGCCATACACTAGATAGAAGCATTCAACTAGAAGGTAACAAATAAAACTAGCCAAAAAGTAAGCAACCAAAATTAAGAAAGCAACCAAAATAAAATTAATAAAAACAAGCAGAAGAGACAAGTTAGAATAAACCAAAAAAATAGAAAAAGGATAGTGACAATGAGGTAAACTCTTTCCCTTTCCCCCTCCCTTTTCCAAATAGAAGACTTTTTCATTAAAAGAAAAAAAAATGAAGACAAGAATAAGATTTTAGAGTCCTTGAGAAAAATAGAAGTTAACTTGAAAAAATTGTGCATCAACAAAAGAAAATTTAGGATGGATGAAAAAATAAGTGTGAGAGAAAATGTGTCTACAATAATTCTAAGAAAACTAGAAAAATGTAAGGATCTAGGCACATTTACCATCCTACGCATCATAGGAAAAACTAGAATAGAGCATGCTATGTTAAATTTAGGAGCATCTATAAATGTCATGCCCCTTTTTGTTTTCAATGCCTTTTGAAAGAAATAAGGGTTGTTGTTCAATTAGCCAATAGATCTACCATCTATTCCTTGAAAATTGTTAAAGATATCTTAATGCAGGTTGATGAATTGATCTTTCCAGCAGGCTTTTACATTTTAAAGATGGAAAATAGGGATTCAAGCATTCTTCCATTAATTATTCTTAGTCGACCTTTCCTCAAGACAACAAAGACCATAATTAATGTTCAAGATGGAACATTAATTATGGAGTTTGATAGTGTTGTAACTAAGTTTGATATTTCTAAAGATATGCATGATAACTCTGTATCATTTCTTAGCATTTCGGAGCCTTTAGTGCACGATTCTCCTCAATTTTTTTGCTATTTCTACTGCTATTACTATTGTTTCTGATTTGCACATTTCTATTTCAAATTTTGCTATTTTTAATTTTGTTAATTCTAATTTTGCTGTTTCCCACTCTGAATCACATATCAATGCTATCTAAGATGAATTACTTGTTAAGTTACTAGAACTTTTTGAATTTATGGATTATTTTAATAGTCATGAATGCACTTATAAAGATGGTACTGTTAAGTGTTTTATTTGTAATGAAATTTTTGCATTTTTAGATGAAACAATAGTGTTCATTCAAAAATTACAAAAAAATAAAATGATGATGGAGACATTTCACTTTTACAAGAATAAGAACCAGAAAAAGAAAAAGAGTATTTTTATATTGATTCTTCTCACCATATTGTTGATCATGTTGAATTTGTTTTACCAGATGATTTTGAGCATTCTAGCAAAGATAAATTAAGAATAGTACTTCAAGAACTTATGGTGGATAATTCTAAGCTCCAAACTACCTTTTTCATGGAAGAAGTAAAGCTTGGCAAATTGGAAGCAAATGAGGTAGCCAATCCTTATATAGATCCTGATTAAAGAAATTAAAGCTATGGTCTAACTAAAGACATTAAAGAAAGGCACTTCTTAGGAGACAACCCAAGAAATTTAGATTTCCTTTCTCTTACCCTTTTCTTTTATTTTTCATATCCTTTATCTTTCTTGATTATTTTTCTTGATGATATTGATATATTTTATATTGAGGACAATGTAAAATTTAAGCGTGGGGGGGAACTTCACATTTTTATTTTATGCTTTGTGTTTTCATTTAATGATTTTCAATATTTTTTAAAAATATTCAAAATAAAAAAATAAAAAAAATAAAAAAAATATATGTTTTTCACTTATTTTTAAGTCACTTCAAGTCCTTTTTAGTTACTTTTCATTAATGGAGATTTTGCACTTTCATGAGGAGGATTTAATTGAAGTTAGATAGGATTCATAACATGATTGAATGAATAATTTTGTTTCTTGAAATTTGTTGATATAGTGATGGATTTTGAATTGGTAGATTGAATTTGATAGCATGACCGACCTTGTGAGATTTGAGCCTTTTATTGAAGATCTATACTAAGATATTATCTTTCCTTCTTGTGTAATGTTCTTCCATGATTTGTTTCTCTAAAATTTGCTTTGAATATTTTTGAGATTACATTTTGCACATGCAGGCATAAACATGATTAAGGCATTCCTTCTTTCTTTGAAGCTAGAGCCATAAAGCGAACCTTGAAGTTTTTATCTTTGTTAAGCCCTCTTGAGCTTTTATTGCCTTTTTTTTATTGATTAACCCATAAGTATATTTTTTAAATAAAAAATAAATGTCTTTACCTAACCTTAGGGATCAGTAGAACATTTAAATTTTTATAAAATAAGCTCTTGAATAAGTGTAGGGGTGTGTGAGTTTATGTGTTGTGAAAAGTTATAATTAAAGGTTGGTTGAAAAAAATTGAAGTTAAAAAAATAAAAAACAAAGAAAAGAAGAAGATGAAAAAAAAAAGAAAGAAGAAGAAGAGAAGTAGAAAAAATGAAAATGAAAATAAAGAAAAAAATTTTGAATTGGAAAAAAAAAGTTAATTAGTATTTGAATTTGAATTTGACTTGATGTGTTAAGTTGTAATTCTTTATGATTTGCCCATATATTTTTTTATTCAAGTGCTCTATTGACTTTTTTGGTTTCTAACATTTTTCATCCTTATTTTTCTTTCCTTTTTCTCTAGCCCCATTACAACCCTGAATAAAGTCCTTTTGATTTGTATTGTGCATGTGATTTGAGTAGTGGATATTAGATGATTAGCAAGCTTATGATAGGAAAATTTTATAGAATAAACTTGAGTGAAATACTTTAGCCTAAACACTTGAGAGATGGAGAGTGAAGTTTGTAAGAATCTACTAATTTGATCTACTCTTTTTGAATGAAATCACTATGTTAATTAGTTCCAAGTTTGTCAAAAAAAAATTTCATGATATGTTATGTTTCTTGTTGCCTTTGGTTAGTTCTTGCTTGTGGATTTGTAAATTTGAAGATTTTGGAAAGTAAAATTTTAAATAAAGTTCTGTCTTGCCCGAGGACGAATAAGGGATAAGTATGGGGGAATTTGATAAGAAAAATATTTACTATTTTATTTCTCCTTATTTTATGCCTCTTAGATGTTACATGTGCTTAATTTTATAAAATAGGCCTTGTTTTATAATTTTAGCTTGATTTTACAAGTTTTTGAATTTATTCGATAAATACTGGATTGACATTGTTTCTATTTTTCAGTCATATCTTGGGCTTTGAATGTCAAATTGAGGACAAATTTATACTAATAGAAAGCTAAAAGAAATATCTACAAATTTTATATTTTAGTTAAAGCTTAGTTCAGACTCCTTCAAGCCCTTACTTAGCTAAGAAGCTAAAGTTGTATTTCTATCCCAACTGAACCTATTTCTGTATTTGGGCCATATCTGGAGCTATAATGGTTCAATTAACCTAAAACTAAAGCCCAAATTCTTAGAAGGCATAAGCTTACAACTTTCATGTTTATGAATCTTCCAAATTCCATTGATTTCATGGTCAAAATTGGGCTGGAAGTTAGACCTACAGAAATTCTCTAATGCAACTTCTAGAAATTTGATAGCTTCTAGTAATTTGATTTAAATAGGTCTGAACTTCTAGAAATTTTGAAGAGCTTTATTATTGTAATTGTAATTGTAATTATAAAAGTCATCTAATCCTAATCCAATAAGGTTTTAAGCTAATTAGGTTATATAAATAGGCAAGAGAATTGAAGAGAAGAATATATTCATAATTACAAATAGCATTCAGTAACCATCCTTCTTCCTCTTCTAGCTCTCTTTATTCTTCATCAATGGAAGCCTAAATTCGTGGTTGATTTAAGGAGTTGAGGCTCTCTTCTTGAGGATTATGAGATCATGATTTGTAATGTTAACCTTTCTTAATTAATTTTCCTATTTCTCTATTTACTTTTGCTGAAAGTTTTGAGATTCGTTGTGTTGGATGTTGATTTGATATAATTAATATTCACCGTTGTGATTTTTTATTTCTTTGTTATTTTAATATGAAATTGTGGTTGATAAATCATAGTTTTATACATAGGGATAGGGCATTGAGGGATCGATTTAGAGATTTCTAATTTAATTTTTCAAATCAACTGAATTTATTCATAAATTAATTTCGATCTAGTGTAGGGATTGTAACGATTGTTTAATTTAACTAATTTTAATTGAACAAATCTTAGGTGATTGTCTAGTGTAGAATTCACGAATTATTATAGGGATTCCAGATAATTCAAGGTTGAAAAATTAATTAAAAAAAGTTAAATCCTAATTGATTTATGATTAGTCTAATTTAGGACTCTGAATTTCTTTGCTTTTACTTTGTGCTTATTTAATATATTGCTTTTACATTAATTTCATGCAACCAAACCCCCTAATTCTGCATTTTGTACTGCACAATTGCATAAATAGCATATAACATGTATTATATATATTGCATTCTATTTCTACACAACATTCTATTGCATTGTATTGCATTCTATTTACAATAATTCTTCACGTTTTCACTATACAAAAATTTCAATAATTGTGTAAGTATTATTAGGAAATCATTAAGAAAAGGAAAAATTAAAAGATCATTAGGGGGTACGACTTGGTTGTGCCACTATTCTACATTATTTTCCAGTAACTAATTTTAATACAATTTTAGTGCATAGCGGCATGCACATCATGAAGTAACCACATGATTGATGATGTTGGTATTTTCAAAACTCTTGAGAAGCCTTACTAATGCAACTTAAAGCTTGGCAATGGTAAGTATATTGATGTCAATGGAAGAAGAATAATTTCAAATGAGACTTTGATAGGTACAAAGTTTATTCATGATGTTTTATATGGGCCTAAAATCAACCATAATCTATTGCTTGTAGCTTAAATGCTTGAAAAGGGGTTATGCATTATTTTTTAAAAATATTTCATGCATCATATATGATCCTTTTGGTTATGAGTTGATGTTAGATAAGATGACATATAGGAGTTTTCTAGTTGAATGGAATCTAACTCTAATGTAAAATTTTTTAGTTTCTGATGAGAGTCCAATGGAACTAACTCCAATGCAACAAGAGGAAACATTGTTTGTGGTAACATGTTATGCTTGATATAAATCAAATATATGGATGGTTGATAGTGATTGTAGTAATCACATGACTGTTGATGTTGGTATTTTTAGAACTCTTGACAAGTCTTACTAATATAGGTTAAAGCTTGGCAATGGTAAGTATATTGATGTCAAAAGAAAAAGAATCATTTCAATTAAGACTTCAACTAGTACAAAGTTCATTCATGATGTTTTATATGTGCCTAAAATCAACCATAATGTATAGCTCAAATGCTTGAAAGGAGGTTATGCCTTATTTTTTAAAAATATGTCATGCATCATATATGATCCTTCTAGTCATTAATTGATGTCAATTAAAATGAAAGATGGGAGTTTTCTAGTTAAACGAAAACCAACTCCAATACAAAATTTTGTAGTTTCCAATGAGAGTCAAATTGGAAAAAAAGTTATTCAAGAACAAAATCTACATGATGAAGATATAATTAATTTAATTGTTAATATTGAATTTTAGGTTCAAGACTTAAAGCTCTTTGAAGAAGATTATGTCAAATGTAATGTTGCTACAATTGAACATGCCAACTTAGATAATGTTGGTAATAAAGATAAATAAAGAGTTATTATAAAGGAAAAGAAGAAAAATGATCAAAACAAATGTTAAGAAAAATGTCATGATTGAAAAGATGATAGTCATGAAGAAGAATGATGCCAAAGGAGATGTTGCAAGGCATGAAAAAGAAATTGCTTCAAATGGTTTCAAGCAAAGACCAAAATTTTTTGGAAAACCTGCCAAGTTTAAAGGTTTTGCAAGAACTCCTGAATTAAAAAAATTTCAAAATTAAGAAAGAGTGTTGAAAAGAGTAATTTTATGATCTATGTGTCTATGTTTGTTTGTCTATTAGGTTTCTATTGATTAAGTTCATTGTGGTTAAGTATATACTTGAAATGTTAAAGTTCATGTATCTAAACATATGTGATGTATGTATCAATGTTTTTAAAAAAATGAACCAATGATCAAACTGGTCTAGTGAACGGTTTAAAATTTAATGGTCTAATTGAGGTTGAATTGTGGTTTAACCAGAATTTAAAATATATATTAAAATATAATATATTAACAATTAATAATAACATTATTAATTATCAAATAAAATTATAATTATAATTTTATATATAAATGTCAAAATTTATATATTTCCCAAAGATATAATTTTAGTTTAATATTGAATATTTTACTATATCATTTTATTATCTCAATTTCTCTTAATTACTCATCGAAAATTAACTCAATACAGAGATTTTAAATTACTAATCTGTCGCAACCTATTAGGAAAAAAATTAACTCAGCACGAAGTAGATTGACATCATTGCAATTCAATCACAACATTCATTTTTTTGTTAGTTTTTTCTTTCATAATTTGATGAATTGGTGAACTGTTATTTCCATTTTATTTCAATTTTTATGCTTGTAGTGTGTTGAATTTGTAATTCTGAGTTATGGATCTGGGATTTCTTTTCTATTTCTTTTTCTACACTATTAGACCCTCTCAAATTATTCGAACTATGGCCGGTTTGAAGGGTCTCAACGGGTCACTCCGGGTTCTCCGATTTTTCGGCTGATTTTTTCACAAGTGGTTTTGAGGAAGGACTGAATTGGATAGAGGGCTGGTTTACTGATTTTTTTATTAGACCGACCAATCTGGTCTGGCTTTTTTAACATCGGTATGTATGGTTAAGTTTATATATTTAGAATTATGTTTAAGTGTCAAAGAGTCACTTGGGTGACTATATATACTCCATTGCATACAATTTAGTATTTAAAGTATACTCTTCATATATTCATGTGCTATTTTTCAATATGATTTTGCTGTAATAAATAAAATTGCAGATAAATATAAAAAATACAATAATTGCAATGTAAAATTACGGTGTGATCTGCATCTGTAATATTGTGCGTAGTGTTATAGTTGTGGACTGCAATTTAAATATATAATTCCATATTTAACATGGCTGCCAGCAAAAGATCATTTATTCGAAAGAAGCTAACCAGTAGCCAAAAAATCACTGATGAAGTTGAAGAAAATAGAAGAGTATGAGTGGAAAAAAAAATAGCTGAATAGATTTTTTTAAAATTTTTTTATTTTCAAGAACTGTTTTCAAATTAGTTTTAAAAAAACTATTTTGGAAAACGATAAAAAAAAATAAAAACAAACACATCATTAATTATTTTCTATGAAAACCAAAGAGCTTAAAACATATATAGCATTTTCCCTACAAAATTGTGGAATTTGATTATACTTTAATTTGGGTGTATGTATTGAATAATTATTGAACTTTATCTTCCTATTGGGTGGAGAAAAGAGTCTTAAGATTTATCTACTCAAAGTCTAAAGAAGCTTCCATTAGAAATCCTGCGTTATTGAAAATGGCGGTTTAATTTTGGTTGGTTCCATAAGTTTTCATAATTAGGTTTGATTTCCAAGTTTTATTGATCCCTTTTGGTATGAAAATTCACACAGCAAGACCATTTCTAGAACGATTCCGAAGAGTGTTGTCGTGGACATTCATGCCTTTGAAAACACTTTGTATAAATATGTACTTTTATAATTTTTAATTAAAAATTGTATTTTGATTTAAAATTTTACAATTTTTTAATTAAATGCTGCAACTTACTCATATAAATCTAAAATTATTTTAAATTTTTTTCTACAACTTTTAAAATGAGAGAATTACAATTTAAATATTCATTGCATGTAAAATTCATATATAATTTGCAAAGGCATACTGGCGAAGCCCTTTGAAAGAATTTTCCAAATCAATCTTATGTCAATAAAATATGTTATATTTGTCTTGAGTTATATTTTAGTTATTTTGGATAGACGCAAATAAATGATTTTTTTTTAGTTCCATCGATGAAAAGATAAATTTGAATTCCCCTACATAGATATAAAAATTTATTGTTTATCTCTCTCAAGATATATTAGAAAGAAAATGAAAAAATTTAAATAAATTTTGTACAAAAACTTAAGTCCCATTGTAGTTGAAACATTTGTCTTTCTCAAAAAAAAAAAAATACACTAAAAAAATCCAAATTCTTACTCTTTAACGACTTAACACTGGAGTTATTGAATTCTACAAGAGCGTAATTCGAGGTTTTACTAGCATTAAATCGAAATTTTGAGGGAAAATTACATTCTATTGTTTGTGATTACATCAGTTTTTACTTAATTTGGTTATGTTTTTAAATGTCAAAATTAGTGTTTGTGCTTGATATTGTTAACACTTTACAACCTAACCCTTTTTTAGTTCAATTTTTAATGAAATATTCCACAACAGGGGATTGGGTAAGCTTGAACGAAATCGTAGGTAAGTAAAATATAATTTGTTTATATTTATGTGAATTAATATCAAGATTTCTTAATAAAAACTAAAAAAAATACTAATTGTGTCTTCTGATTTTAAATTTACAAACTATTTGTTATTGTTATCTTCTTTATAAAATTATCACTAATGAAATATACAAATTTCATTATATATAAATGTCAAGAGTATTAGTTGATTTTTTTTATCCCGTATGCATTGGCATGTTTTTTTGTTATTTAAAGTAAATATACAAGAGCCAAGGTTATTTAAACAAGGAGGTAAGAATTACATTTTTTTTCTTAATTTCTATCGAGAATTCTTGACTTCAATTCACATGAATATAGGAAAGTTATATTTTATACACTTATGGTTCCACCAAATTTTATTTGACTCATTTGTTACAAAGTTTTTAGTTACTAAATAGAAAAGACTTTAGGCGAACAAAATGTTAATGATAGAAAGCATAGTTGGCTAGTTTCAAGATTTGATAAAAGCAAAGGTGGATTAATTGATGGAGTTATTAGTGAGTAAAATGTATTTTTTTTAATTTTAAGATATATTAAAAATATAAATTATAATAATCAAAGATAATTTAATATTAAATAAAACACATATAAATATAAAAATAAATTAAATAATGTTGAATAGTTTTGACAAAGTTCATAATTCAAATTATCATAAAAAATTAATTATAAGCCAAGTTTTTTGTTCTAGGAATTTTATTTAATGATGTGTTTGTTAGATTATGACTCTATTTAACATAATAAATAAGTTAACTTATAATTTATTAATTTGATTAAATTGACTTAATTAATAAGTTAAAAACTAGCCTCCAAAAGTGATTTGCATACTAGATTATTAAAAAAAAAAAAAGCTTTAATGTAATAAGCTACTTGAGTATATGGTAAGCTATTACTTCTTCAATTATTTTTAAAACCATCTTTATTTTTTTTATTAATTTATAACTCATATCCTTTTTAATGTAAATCTAAAATTTTTTACTAATGTAATTTAATTTACACTAAGTCCCTACCAAAAAAATAGATAGATATATAAATAAATATATAATATCATAAAATATAGTTTATTTAATTTTAACATAATTATGTCCTAATTGTAAACTATAAATACAAAAAAATGCTATATAAATAAATATCTAATATCATAAAATATAATTAATTATTTTTAAGTAAGTAAATTTTTTTATAAATAATAATAAAATAAAATTTATATAAATAAATACATAATTTTATAAAATATAATTAATCAAATATTAAATTTTATATCTTTATTTTGAGCATCTTATTTGTGTTAATATAATTTGATCTTTAGATAAATATAATTTATTTTAATTTATATATTGATTTCTATTAATATAATATTTTATATTATTTTATAATTTTATTTAATTCACTAGTTAATTCTGTGAAATATTTCAACTAATTCAATACTTACTAGCTAGTGTAAAAAGAGTTATAGGAAAGTGTTTCACAAACTTCTTTTAATTTATATACATATATATTATGTAAAAAGTTTTTTATGAAATTAATTACTATATAAATTGAAATTGAAAAATAACTTAGAAGAATATATTAATAGAAGTAAAAATATAAATTAATATATTTCATATTTACCTAAAGATCAAGTTATCTTAACACAAATAAGATGTTCAAAATAAAAATATAAAGTTTAATATTTAAATTAATCATAATTTATGAACTTACATATTATTTATTTATATAATTTTATTTTATTATTATTTATAATAAAAACACAATTACTTAAAATCTAATTAATTATATTTTATGACTTGTAAATTAATAAAAAAATAAAAAGATAATAATTTAGAAGTTATAAAATACTCAAAGCCTTCATTTTACGGAACAAATAAATTAATTTATAACTTATTAACTTGGTTAATTAGTTATAAGTTAGTCTTTAAAAGTATCTTGCATACTAGCTTATTAAAAGAAAAAGCTTTAATTTAATAAACTATTTTGAGTAACTCATAACTTATAAGCTATTACATTTTCAAAATTTTTTCAAGTATATCCTTATTCTTTTTATTAATTTATAATGTTATAAAATATAATTAATTTAATTTTAACATAACTGTATTCTTATTTTTAACAATAAATATGTAAAAATACATATGTAAATAAATATGTTATATTATAAAATATAATTAATTATATTTTAAATAATTATATTTCAACTATAAATAATAAAATAAAATTATACAAATAAATATGTAAGTTCATCAAATAAAATTAATTAAATATTAAATGTTATATTTTTATTTTAAATATCTTAATTCTACTAATATAATTTAATTTTTTAGATAGATATGAATTATTTAAATTTATATATGTATTTCTATTAATATATATTTTTATATCATTTTATAATTTTATCTAATTTAATAGTTAATTTTGTAAAATATTCCACACATGATCAACTAACTTATCAATTATTAATTATAAACTATTAGTTATTGACTATTTTATCAACTACTTGCACAAATTGAATTAAAGTAATTTATTATATTAGAACTTATTTTTTCAATAAATTAATATATGAAACATCTCTAAAAATTAGTTGATTTATAATTTATGGATTAGATCAATAAAATATAACTAACAGATTTGTTGACATTAAACTTTAAATATATATATGGATATCAAGAAGAATAATATTTTTTGTATTGATGAAAGGAGAATTAAAGAAAAAATCAGCTGATCCAACGAACGAACCGTAACCGCTTTTTCACTGATTCATTGATTTTTTTAATCAATATTTTCTTAATTTTTAAGGATCCACTGAACTGGGCACACTCCATTCGCTGCTTTTGCAGTTGCATCTATCAGTCCAATCTAGTTTTTAAATCAATATTCCCTACTTTCATCACCCATGCAACATTGCTTGAATTTTCATAATGCAAGCTTGGCCTCATTACGGTAAGGGACCGGAATATATATACATAAAAAGACGGGATATGCATGTTCAAAAGAGATAAAAGAGACAATTTGTTATTCTAGGAACTAAATAGAATATTATTTTTATTTGAATCAATTATTTTGGTAAAAAAAAAAATTATCCATTTCTCTTGCAAATTTACAACTTCAATTTCTTTAGAAAATTGAAGGATTCATGTTTACACACACATATACGGGTTTATTTCGATATTCTCTTCAGATCTGAACCATCAACACGGCTCTTTACAAATTTGTCATAAAATCTTGCAATTTCTAATAAGATTTTACAATTTTACAATAAAAGTTTTCGACAATTCCATAGTCTTAAATATTTTTATTTTACAAATAAAATATTATTATTTATGAAAGAGAAATAGAGAGAGAGAAAGAGAAAGGGTGTCGGGAAAAAACATCTAAGGGTGTATTTGGATATATTTTTATTTTTATATTTTTAAAAATTATTTTCTTATTATTAAAAACTGTTTTTGAATAAATGAAAATAAAGAATTGAGGATGGTTGGTATTGTAAATAAATAAATATTTCATTTAATTACAAAACAGATATTCAAAATAAAAAAATAAGCTCAGAAAATAACAAAACATATTTAGAGAACAGTTTTTGAAAATAAATTCCAAAAATAAGCTAGTAAACAGGTTTTTAATATTTTTTAAAAATAAAAAATTATCTTTAAAAATAAAAAACAAATAGATTGTAATTCTACTAAAGTACTAAGATTCTCGGTACTACTTCCTATTATATTTTGACAATTTAGAAAATTGCTTCTTGATTCTAGAAATCACTTAACCGTGACATCATAAATGTTAATTTATCAAAATATAATGAAAAGTAGTATTAAAATATCGTGCTGTGATAGGATTAGAAATTTTTTTTGGGGGAGGGGGCGGGGAGTGGAGTGGGGATGGTTGTTGATGGGCTAAAAGGATAGGTATTGAAAATCATTCATCCGGAAGTCTGGAAATTGAAACCATTGGCTTGATTTGGCTTATAAAATTCTTCACTTTCAACCGTACTATTACATTCAAATTTCGCTAGCTACTACCAAACGGCGAAACTAACAAGTTGATTATTCGTAAGAACTACAGCAAGTCTTTGCAAAAAGTAATAACATATTCTTACATTAACATAAAACAACCTACCACGCATTTTTAATTTTTTTCCTTCCAAACAAGAATCGTGGAAATTGAGGCCTAACGCAGAAAAAACGAAGTCCAGCTAGTCTCCAATTTTATAATTTTTCTAATGGGTGCAAGAATTGCGTCTTTGTAGAAAGTTAGCAATGGTTGCGAATTAAAACTTCTATTTAAGCCCTACAAACCTTGTTATAGTGGCATCCTTCTCTGCACCTTCAACTCTTACTGTTTTTGTCTCATTTCTTCTGATAGTTTGAATAGCTTCACTCACTTCGCTTCACCTAGACAGAGTGCTACACCCAACATAGTATCATCTCCGATCCATACTCTTCGTTCAAGGGAAACCCAGGATACAAGTAAGAAAACTCTTCTGTCATTATATTCTAACTACCAATGATTTCATTCTTTTTCAAATATAGATGTAAGTGTTAAAATTCTACTCACATGTATTTTCAGCAATTAATATTTTGTTCATTCAAACTATTTTTCATCTAAAATTTGACAAAAGACACGCGCAAAACATATATGCTCTCTTTTTCTCTAAATTTGGCATCCATTCTTAAAGCCAATTTATTCCAAAAGAAAAAGGATCTTAACAGATGATGAACACGCTCTTTATTTCTTTGAATTGGTGTTGGAAGCTTTTGTTCCTTAGACGCGTGTTAATTTAGGTCAATTTCTCTGTGTGTGTGTATATTAGGTGGGTGAATTGTGATTTATCCTTATTATTATTACAGAAGATTATATCAATTTTTTTTAAAAAAAATTATGTCAATAAACTAACAGCTTGTTCATTGCTAATTTGTTGATTTTATCTTTATATTTTCAGTTATTGCCCTACAATTGCAAATCACACAGTTGCAAGAAGGCAAATTTTGTTCCTCCAAACTCTAGAAAACGTTTTCTTATCACCATGAGACTATGCTCATTGCTTTACTTTTCTACCTTCCTATGTACTGTATCTGCTTTGAACTCTGATGGAGTAACTTTGCTATCACTTCAAAAACATTGGGCTCTTGTGCCCTCTCTCATTAACTTGAGTTGGAATGCTTTTGATTCTACCCCTTGCTCATGGGTAGGAATTCATTGCAATAGCGCAAATAATGTGGTCTTCCTTAACCTCACTTCTTATCCTATTTCTGGTCAATTAGGACCTGAAATAGGACAACTGAGTCACTTGCAAATTCTTGTATTGACTCTCAATGGTCTCTCAGGAAAAATACCTCCAGAGTTAGCCAATTGCACTAAACTTGAGTACTTGGATCTTTCTGAAAACAGTTTCACTGGGAAAATACCACACAACTTGAAAAACTTGCAAAAGTTGAGAAAATTGATCATCTATTCTAATATGCTTATTGGTGAAATTCCTGAATCCCTGTTTCGAATTCCTCATTTAGAGCAATTGTATCTGCAAGAAAACAATCTTAGTGGTCCAATTCCCAATAATGTTGGAAATTTGACTATGCTCTCAGCATTATCTTTATATAGCAATGACTTGACAGGAACCATTCCCTCATCCATTGGAAATTGCTCCAAGTTGGAAAATTTGTATTTGACTCAGAATCGACTAGAAGGAATTTTGCCTGAAAGCCTTAACAATCTTGAGAATCTTGTTGAATTGTATTTGAATTTTAATGGCTTTCATGGTATTATTCCATTGGGTCCAAGTAAATGCCAAAAACTATATGATTTAGATTTATCATTTAATTCATATAGTGGAGGTATTCCTTCAGGCTTGGGAAATTGCACTTCTTTGACATATTTAGTCATTGTCAACGGTAGCTTGAGTGGTAGCATACCATCATCCTTGGGCCTTTTATCTGACCTTGTTATGCTTCGCATTTCTGGGAATAATTTATCTGGAAAGATACCTCCAGAAATTGGTAATTGCAAATCTTTACAGCAATTACAATTACAAGTCAATCAACTTGGGGGAACAATTCCTAATGAGCTCAGCAAGCTAAGTGAACTACAAGTCCTACAATTATTTTCCAACAACTTGACAGGTGAGATTCCCTTAAGTATTTGGAAAATTTCAAGTCTTGTGGAAGTGGATTTTGCAAGTAATAATCTTTCAGGTGAATTGCCTTTGGAGATTACTAAGCTCAAGCAATTGCAAACCATATCACTGTTTGATAACCAATTCTCTGGAACCATACCAGAAACTTTGGGCATTAATAGCAGTTTAGTTTTGTTAGCCCTTACAAATAATAAATTCACTGGTGAAATTCCTCCAAATTTGTGTCATGGGAAGAGATTAACATACTTAAATTTGCGTCAGAATCAATTTCAAGGTAGCATACCACTTAATATTATTACTTGTCTAACCCTTACAAGGTTGACTTTGTCAAATAATAACTTAAGTGGGTCTCTTCCTGACTTTAGGAGTAATACAAATCTAACCCACATAAACATCAGCAAGAACAATATTAGTGGAATAATCCCACCAAGTTTGGGAAATTGTACAGGTCTTTTTGATATTAATCTTTCAATGAACAAATTAAATGGATACATACCGTCTGAGTTAGGACAACTAGTAAATCTTCAAAGGTTAAATCTAAGTGCAAATGGGTTAGTAGGTGGAATTCCCTTGGAGATTGGGGAACTCAAGAAGTTGCAAGATTTGGATATCTCTTTCAACAATTTGATAGGAACCTTAAAAGTTCTCGAAGAACTCCCTTCATTAGATGAAATCAATATATCTTACAACTTCTTTGATGGTCCTATACCCAAGACACTAATGAAGATGTTAAATTCTTCTCCGTCCTCATTCTTGGGCAACTCTGGATTATGCATATCTTGTTTGTCATCAAATGGCATAAATTGCTATAAGAATAGCAACTTGAAGCTATGTGATCAATTCACTTATCACAGAAGTGCAAGTAAAATCAAATTTGTCATCATGTCGCTTGGATCTTCACTGCTACTTGTTGTTATCTTCTTGGTTCTTTTCTTCTTGTTGCACTTGAGGAGATCTAAACCCGCTCAACAATCATCTTCTTTTGCCAAGAATGTCAAGATGGCTTCGAAGAACCCATATGAGCACTATATTATCAAAAAAGGAGCCTACCATTGAAAAGGATCCCGTGAAGAGGCCCATCATGAGATGTTGCCAACCAAATAATTATTGGATAGAAATCCATTTCTTGTCAATTTCACTGTTGCTTTTTTATAATTAGGTTGTGAATTTTACCTGTTTGTGAGGGAAGGAGAATAAAAGTGTGAGGGTAATATATTGTTCTATCATTAATATATTTCTCATGTTCGAAAGCTATCCAACTCATGAAGATTGTATTAATTTTCTTCAAATTTCTTAGTACTTTTTTTGTAAGTCTATTTTCTTTCAGTATTAAGATTTGTTTGAATCTATTTTTTTAATATTTTTACTTTCATATGTTGTTCTAAAAAATTATTTTCAAATTCAAGAAAAGACCAAACAGAGGGTGATAAGTGAAACAATTAAGAAAACATTTTATGTAAAAGTTGATTCTATTTTCTATTTTCAAATTACATATTTAAAATCATAGTATTTAAAAATAGTTAATAAGTAGGAATTTTTATTTTTAACAACATTAAAATTGAATTTTTTAAAAAAAATAGCAAACAAATAGACACTTAGAATTTGTTTGGATATGTTTTTATTTTATTTTAAAAAATTGTTAACAAAAGCTATTTTTTTTAAAAAAATTGTTTTTGAATTCAAGTAGGAAAATAATAGAGGCTTGTTTGTGAAGCAAAAAAGAAAAATGTTTTATTTAATTATAAAATGGCCATCAAGAAAAAATTATAAGATATCTAAAAATTATTTTTTTTATTTTTAAGTTACACATATGTAATTATTATTTTTAAAATAAATTATAAAAATAATTATCAAGTAGAAAGTTTTCTTTTTAAAACATAAAAATAAAAAAATTGTTTTTAACAACCTAAACAAACAAACCCTCATATTTTAATATCTGACTGTGGGCTTTCAAGGAAGTGCGAAACTAATACTCGCGTGTATACTTAGTTTTATCATTTGTTAACTTTGGAGTTTCATCGTTGAATGCATTTTCATCCTTAACTTGAAAATGTCAACCAACACTCATTTCTTCATTAAAACCAATTTATAAGTACATGCATGAAAATCTAGTTTGGAGTGCTAATTAATCATTCATATATATAAACAATGACCATTTTATATGTCATGTTTGGTGAATGAAAAATTAATATAAAAGATTAAGTGTACTAAAACAATGATATTATTAACACACACACACACGCTACATTGATGGTGAGGAAGTTTAAACATAGAAAAAGTCTAACATACTATATATTTAAATCCTTCTCCAGACCACTACTTAATGGCTTAATGATATCATATTTAATAGTTATCTATTAAGCTAACGAATATCCATTAGCAGAATCAATTAATATCCAGTTAATCTTCATACTTAGTTAAATACCATTATTTTATAAGTATACTTGGTTCGGAATGACTTGGAAAGACTTATATACTTCTAGATGTTTTAGGAGTGGGACTAAAGAGTGTGGAACGTACAAATTAACAATAACATTGATTAATAAGGCAAGACCTCACCATTTGAGAACTAACCATAAAATCAGTCGAATCCACTATTTCTTTATTTAATTATATTTTTATTTACTAATTTTTTTATACGTAGTGTGAATACAATTTTTTATTCAAGGTGAATTAATGGTCAGAAATTAAAATAAAAAATCTTTTGATCTTCGCATAAAAATTTTGATCTTCAAGGTGAATTAATTATTTTGTATTTTTAATTTCACTCACTCCCCATAAAAATTGCCCTGCTTCACCCTTTGATCTTCGCATATCCTGATCCCCTATAACCAGGAAACATGCTCGTTTCACTTCGTCCTAGAGCGTTTTGGGTTAAAGTTGTAAATTTTATATAAAAAATTTTATATTTTTTTATACAAATTTATTTGATGGAATTGTAATTTCTTATGTAATTTCTATAACCAAATTATATTTATACTGAGATTAATAAAATTGCATGTAAATAAGAAAATATTCAGAATATGATAGAGCAATAATAATATATATTATGCACAACATTATAGTTTCTGACAGTAGTTTATAACAATGAAACAAATTCTCATAAGATGATAACATTTTGTTAGAGAAGTAACTTTTATGTTAAAATTTCATATAAGCTTTCACATCTTAATTAATAGCAAAATATTATCTTCTATGTGCGTAATATGAAACATAATCTTCTATCTTATATGAAATTGTATCTCCCTTAGCTCATTTTAACTAAGTTTCCTTGCAACAAGAAGTTATTAATCTAATGACACTGCATCATTACCTAATCCTTGAAGTTATGAATATGATGTAAGAAAATATCAATTTGTAATTAATGAAATAGTAGAAAATTCTTAGAATTGTTATCGATTTGGTGGAGTTGTAGTAATAAGTTCACTCTTAACATTTTGTGGTAAGAAAATACTGTTATAGTAATACTTAGAAAGGGGCTTGCCCTTTGTATAATAAATATGACTCAAATAGAACATTTTACAATGAAAAAGCATTTCTTCAATAATGCTCAATAAGGATAGCCAACAACATTGATTGCCTGTGTTTCTTTTTTAATAGAAAAAAACAATTAAATTGCTATGAAATTGGTAATGGTATAAGGCGTATTATTTTTCTTATTTAAATTTTACAACTCCTAACGACAACCGGTGTCCACAATATATATCATACATTAGGTTACACCATGATTAAAAACAAGAATTTGTAATAATTGGGTTAATTTTAGGAATAAGTAGTAACACACCTCTACACAACATAAGTACATTAGTTATAGATGTTGCGCATATAATTACATCGAACACTTTCCTTTATTTATCGAATTTAGATATTAGTAGCACTTATTAGAGTGAGCGGTTTTCTTATTCATGCGTTACATTCATATAGTCAGTAGATATATCCCAATACAACAGAAATAGCGTTAACGAGGGACTTTTGCGACGGGCAAATTATCCCTCGCTAAAACAAGGATTTGTGATGGATTTGTGAACATAAATGAATTAATTTTCAATTTTTTCATAAACATTGTGTGACAGTTTTAGTGAGGGACAAGTCCCTCGTTAAAATAGCTTACTGAGAGACACTTCCATCACTCATTTGCTGTTGATGGATTGTGGGAAGGAATGATCTTCTCGAGTTTTTTTTGCACTTCATTGGGTCCGATAATGAGGGATGGGCCTGGAACATGGGCCATATTAAAATTTTGCAAGGCCTATAGTCTTGTGAAGAGGTTGCTGAATATTAGTGACAAACCATGCCTGAACCATCTTAATTTTAATAAATATAAACTTTTAAACTAGGAGCCTTTGATTCAAATAGTACTTAATATTTTTTTATAGCTTGATACCTTCCATTGCATAGAGGGTTTAATTCTTCTTGTTTGTGTACATCTAATAGTTTGACCACTCCTCCTATTATATATATATAGAGAGAGAGAGAGAGAGAGAGAGAGGGATTCATTGATATCGATGACTTACATCAAATTTGGTATATTGATTCTATTAAAATTTTAAAAATGTGATTAATTCATTTTAATTCATTTTTTACACTGCTTGTAATCAGCTTTTTCTCACACAATTAATGTAATAAGTGAAAATTCCTACATGATAAAGATATCATAAGTCTATTTTAGTTCTATTAATTATATATGGCTCCTTTTGATTTATTACTATTAATGCATTAAATAAGAGTTTTTCTCCTTCTCAAATTTTACCATTAACACATATCATTAATTATGGATTATTGCAAAAAAGGTAACTAATTCCTTTTTTATTTTGTAGACATTTCCTTATCAATTTTTTAATCTATTTTTGTAAAGAAAATATTAAATTAAAATTAAAAAAATTCTTGTGATTAGAAAATATTAATTAAAATTATTTCAAGTATTGCAAACAAAATATGAGATTACAGGGTGGATCAAAATGAATTTTGTTTTCAAAAATATATTTGTACTCGAAATGGTTTTAATTAATATTTTCTAATCATAAGAATTTTTTCATTTTAATTTAATATTCTCTTTACAAAAATAGATTAAAAAACTCATAAGGAAATGACTACAAAATCAAAAAGGAATTGATTACCTTTTTTTACAATAATCCATAATTAATAATATGTATTAATGGTAAAATTTAAGAAGGAGAAAAACTCTTATTTAATACATTAGGAGTAATAAATCAAAAGGAGTCATATATAATTAATAGAACAAAAATAGACTTGTGATATCTTTATTATTTAGGAATTTTTATTTATTACATTAATTGTGTAAAAGTTGATTATATGTGGTGTAAAAATGAGTTAAAGTGAATTAATCATATTCTTTAAATTTTAGTGGAATTGATGGACTAAATTTAGTGTAAGTCATTTCAACTTACACTAGCATCAATGGATCTCTCCTCGTATATATATAATTTTGAATTTAGGAATTTTAGAAAGCCATATATGCATTTTGTTTCCAAACAAGTGAACTTAGCCTCATTCACCACCACGATTCGCTAATGATCTCATCGATGCTAAGGGTTCTTTGGTGAGTTGGCATCATCATGGAGCACTTATTAGTAGCCACTGAGTTAAGAAAGTATTGCATTCTGTACATTGAAATTGTAAGTTTTATCTTCTTCTTGCTTATTTCTTTCTTGTTGAATTTTAGTGAAATTTGTAGTTTATTTTTGTTTTTTTGATGATTTTGTTATTTATTTATTGTTGCTTTGATGAATATTTGAATGCTTGTGCACATACATGAGATTAACTTAGAAGGTTTCTATCGTGGTCTTGACTTGTTTGTATTGGGGCTTCACTTTCTTACTATTCCTTTGGTTCATGTATTTCAATTGTAGTTTTATCTCCAGGCTATCTACTTTCTATTAAGTGTTGCATTTTTCTTTACAAATAGATGGATCTATGTCATTAGCTCATTGCTTCATATATTCTTTTAGTTATATAGAGCTTTGTGATTTGATTTGATTTAATCTTATTTTTTAAGGGAATTTATGTACATAGCCCATTATCTACTTGTATATATGTAAGCTTTAGTCAAATTGCAATTTCACTCTTACAAAAGATATTATCCTTTTGCTAATACAGGATATATAAATAATTCTTCTATATATATTTTGCTAATAGTTTTGACGAAAACTAAAGATATTAGCCTTTTTTGTGTAATTGAAAGCTAGTTTTATTTATAAAATAAGTAGGCTTGATTGTATATCAATGATGATTGTTGTTCAGCTAATGCCATGAGTAAGGTTTAAAGATAAACATATATTTTGAATGATTATATCTTCGAAAAGGAAGAAAATGATATGGCTAGTGCAATATTAATCCTTTTGAATTAGAACAAATTCCATGTCTATTTTGAGCAACTCTAACATAGGTTTTCTAGCATCCTTTATGTTATTTAGTCTAATATATGTCTATAATGTTGAAACATCAACAATTGCAATTTATTAAAGCATCTTGCTATAATTAGCTTCTTCATCCTTTTATTTTCTTGGTTGTTTGTTGCCTTATTCTTCATGATGTAAACAAGGCAAAAAGATAACATTTTGACTTCTAAATACAATCAAATTATTTGGCAAAAATTATCTCTATCATTCAATAAAACTTTTCCTATTTACCATTGTGGAACATATTGAGTGCTTACAATAATAGGTTTACAATTCTAGTGAAACAAAAAATCCTTTTGAGGGACATGTTATCCAATATTTTATGGCTACAAGGATAAGAAGGACTTGTTGCATAGACTACTTGTATTGGTAGAAAGTGCTATGGCAGCAATATCATTAGTGAGATAAAAACAAGAAAAATAAAAAGAAAAAAATGGCTAATCATATATTGCTTAACAATTTAATTCACGCATGAAGTATGATTTGATAGTGGAGACTAAACATAATCTCTGAAAAAATAGTCCTCTTGTAGGATTTCTATCACTATTAATCTTGCATGCATGTTTAAATCATTCGATCTACATAAATATTATAATCTAAATCAAACTAAATCTATTTACTATTTCGAATCAAACTAAACCTATTTACATTTAAACAATTCTCATATTAACGTGTTTTTTGTATTTCTTTCCTGACACCCTGAGCCATTAACCATGGCAATAAAAAAAATTGGGCCCAGAATGATGGCCATTACTAGTAAAAAGAACAAAAAATGAGTTTAACCTTGTAAAGTTGATTAAAAAAAATAGAGCAAGTTATATCTCTATCTTTTGTTTGTGTTTCCTTTTCCCTACTTCCAAGTGTCTTCATTTAGTTACATAAGAGGATATTTTTATAGGTCCATCTTATTATGTTGTTAGATTCCTACCCACCAACTACACATATTAAAAGCAAAAGAAGAATTCCAACAATTATTATCTCTCTTTCTCTCTCTCTCTCTCTCTCTCTCTCTCTCTCTCTCTCTCACTCACACACACATAAAAGACAAGCTTGAAAAACCTACTCACTCACTTTCCCCCTTAAAAATCAAATCTTTTCTTTCTTTCTTCTCTTACCTTTTATACTTTTCTTCTTTCTTTCTTTACTCTCAACTACTCTCTTCTAACCAAGCCATTACATAAAGAGAGAAGGGGGCAAATAAAGAGAGAGAGAGAGAGAGAGAGAAATAAATGATAAAAAAAGGGATGTGTGTGAAGTTAAGTGTAAACTATTCATAATAAACAAAATACTGCACACCTTCATTTTCTTGGAAGAAAATGTCAATACATCATTACCATGAATAGCCAGACATTAAAAAAAATAATGCAATCTTGAAATAAAATAATGTAGTATTTTTATCTTTTCTTGCATTGTAGACATAAAATAAATAATGCCTTAAAATGCATTTCAACCTTAAAAATATATTAATTATTCTTTCTAAAAGATGAGTTAATATGAAATTAGTACAAACTTCTTGTGTTGGTCCTGAAATTAGTTATATGAAATTCTCATAGGGATGCATAAAAAAGGATGTGATTGTATGTACTCTAGACGGTTTCCTGGTGAAAAATGGTTGAGTGATGACTTCATTAATGATGTAGAGTATTTTGTACAATTTGCATAATCATAACTAACCTTCATGTCTTGTGAAAAGATTAGGCGTCCTTGTTTTATGTACGAAAATGGACTATTCCTTAACATAGATGATGTTGAGGAGTGCCTTTATAGGCAGGACTTTGCTACCTATCACTAATAAACCTCACATGGAAAGCCCTCCATTCAAGATGTTAGACCTTTTAGTAATGTTGTCAATCATTCTTTAAGGCATTGCAATATTTTAGGGCTATCAAAAAGACCTCTTAATCCTTATCTTACCCTAGTCATTGAAGTAATTAGACCTAGCTTGAACCCAGATCTTGATTAGATTAATGAAGTATGTCCACCTAGTGATTCATATTTTCCAAATCTTGATGAGGACCTCTTAATGAAGATGCTCAAAGGTTTTATAAGTTGCTTAGAAGTACAGAACAACCACTATATGATGGTTGTAAAAATCATACTCTATTGTTAATGGTATCAAGGTCATTATACATCAAATCTAAGTTCAACTTGAGTGTAAATTATTTTAATTGTATTGTTCAAGTAATCGAAGATCTTTTACCTAAAGATGCCAATCTACATAAAAAGTTCTACAATGCAAAGCTAATAGTCCAAAAACTTGGTTTAAGATATGAGACAATAGATGTATGTGTCAATGGATGTATGATTTATTACAAAGAGGGCAAAGATAAAACTAAGTGCTCTGCTTACCACCATTCTCAATGCAAAATAAGAGAGAATAGTAGTAGGAACCAAAAGGTGTAATACTCGGTAAAAAGCTAGTAAGCAAGATTTTATAAAATAGAGCTAGACAATGTCTATTAGTAGATAATAAGTAGAGATACTTATATTAGTAGTAGAAATATTTATTACTCTTAGAGGATAATAATCCATTAGGAGTTAATTAGCTAAAAAATCCTAGGAAATCAAAGTATTTAAGATTCAAGGTTAATAAAGCTTAAGTGTAACTTAAGTTTTTCACTCAAGAACATCCTAAAATGATCTTAGGATGGCAAAAATGAAATTTTGGACCCGTATATAATGGCATGGACATTTACTAGGGAGGAGGGAGGATATTTAGTTTAGTTTGAGGATTTTTCTATAATTATTAAGTAAATTTCCTAATTAGTGATTTTAAGAAAAAATAAAATATTTTATTAGAACACTTGATCATCAAGAATAAGAATATATTAAGAAATCTAGGATAAGAATACTCTATGGTCTATGCTCATATGATAAGTTTAAAGATAGAATATGCTGAGAATAATGCATAGGAATGAATATTCTTTGCATCATTCCATTTAAAGATAAGTTTAGAATTAACTAGGAGAATTGAAATACAATTGGTCCCTTCCTTAGAGAATTGAACTGTGACTTGATTGGTTAGGAGAGAACTAGGATGATATAATCTTATTAGAAGGGAGTGATGTCATTTTACTTGGTGAGCACTCGTATCTTTCTTTATGAATAACTAACTCAAGTTCATTTTCTCCCACACCAAAGAAAAGAAGCACAAGTAGTGTGAGAGAAGAAAGGGAAAGAGTGAGTTCTTGGAAGTTCTTGCAAGTTTAAAGTGCATTTCCATTACCTCTTAAGTGTTTTTGGATTTTGGTTGAAATTATAAGTATTTTTTATCATCTAGTGGAGGTATGAGATCAAAATTCCCATAGATACATCTTCTTCTTTCCATAAGTTTATCTTTAGCTTCTTCACTAATACTATGTTGTTTTGGGTGCTATGTTTTAGATTTTAGGCAAAAGAATTAAGTACCTTAAGTATTATTAAGTGAGTAAAGATCCACTTCTTTCCTTTTTTATTTTCTTTCTTGATAATGTTTCTATGTAAAATGTATATGTGATTGTGTTTGTTGTTGTTATCTTGAAACTATGAAACTCATGGTGAATTATTTGTTCATATGTTTTTCTTGAAATTCAAGAAAAGGTTTTGGAGAAATTGGTTTTGGAAAGTATGTTTTCAAAATGATTCTTCATAATTGTTATGTTTGGAAACATGATTTTCATATGAAAATGAAAGAAAAATTTAAGGAAAAAAAATAATATGAGGCTCATGGTTTTCTTGCTTTAAAAGAGGTTAAATTCTATTTTTGATATCAAAATATGTTATACTATGTTTTAAGATGATAGAATGCATGAAAATTAAGTTTTAAAAAATAAAAATGGCTTTAAGACAAGCATGTGTAGTCCATAGGTTTCTTGTTGGTTAAAAGGGAAAATTTTTATTTTTGTAAGGAAAACTAGCTACATTATATTTGATACTACTTAACTAATGTTATTAAGTATCTTTAATAGAAGCTTTTTAATAAAAACATGTTTAAAAATTTGTTTGAAAATTTATGGAATAATGTTGAAAAATTATTTTAAAAACTATATTTTCATGTAGTAAAGTTCTTCTACAAGTTGCTAAGGTAATTATTTTGGATGATCTTTGCAACTTGTTTTGTGTCTAAAAATGTTTGAAAAATATTATTTTATATTTAAGTATTAATTCTAGAAAATTTTGCAAAATTTTACTAAAGTTTAATATTTTTAAAGGAATTTCAAATTTAAGGAAGTCAATTTTGAGAAATTTTGATAATTGTCTAAAGTAGTAAGTAGTGTAACATGTTTTGAGCAACAAAAGAGCTTGAAAATGTCCATTAAGCCTTCATTTTTAAATTTGTAATTTTTTATAAAAATCTAAGAAAAAATCATATTGTAATTATTATTTATAATTTCAAGGTGCTTACTAGAAACTAGTAAGGGTTAGTGCATATTTTCCTAACTAGTTAGTATAATTGTAGGATAATTTTGAGTAGTTTTTAATATTAGTAGACAACACTCTTGAATTAGTAAGGAAAAATAATTTTCTTACATCTAAAACTGGTATGCAAGACAGAATTAAAATTACTCAAAATCAGAAGTTGTGAAACTTGGAAAATCCAAGTGGAATATATATTTGATTTTGTGATAAGAAGTGTGAGAAATATATTAATCCTCCATTGATGTTTTGATTAATGATTCACATATAGTCTTACATAGTTATTGACTTAAAAATATGTTTGGTTAGTAATGAGTATTTTATGGAAAAAAATGGATACTACTCCATGAGTTTCATAGTGAACCTATCATAATAGTGCATGGATATTGATATGAATGGGTATATAATTTGTATATGCATTGATGTCTTTATGTAAAAGAAAAGCTTTTGAAAGAGATACAGTAACATCAGATGAATGCTTTTGCTTATGGTCACTAGAAATGTGATTCGGTAATTAAGGATTTCTTTTGCCAAACTACTTAATGTTATATATTAGTTATGACTATGGTTGGTATTTTAACCTTATCATGTTATATGGTACAAGTCAATGAGAGCTCGACATGAAATTGACTTGAATGTTGTATTTGTGAAATAACTTTGAATGCTAAATCCAACATTATTAACTTGAACGTCATATATGATGTGTGACATATTTATATGATATAAGACATTGTGGAGAGTTTTAAAGATTAGTTTGGTACCCTAACTTCTAAGTCACATTGAAGATCAAGTGAGATAAGGTTGGCCCCTAGAGGAACAAGGTTGAGATACATGTGGGTATGGCTAGTTTGGAATAATAATGAGGAATCTTTTATGCTACCATGCCATTATTGTCTATTTAATATTATGACACTTTACTCATATGTTTAAGATGAAATTGCTATTGAAAAAGGTTTTTTGAAATGTGTGTGTGTGTGTATATATATATATATATATATATATATATATATATATATATATATATATATATATATATATATATATTATATATATGAAAGTTGTCAAAATTAAAATTAATCCAAAAATCTATATGATAATTGTTTCATTGAGTAATTCTATTTTTACTCTACTTGTGAATATATTTTTCTAGATATTGAGTCAAATGCCTCCTATTAAGCTTTCAGACATTTGATGAAGTATGCATTATATGTGATATGGTAAATACTAGTAAAAGTTCCATTTTTCTCTATTAATTCATGATAATGACCAAGTATATTAGTGCATGTAGATGAGAGTAATGTGACTTAACCTTTTAAATATGGATCAAATTTCCTTTAAGGGACATTTTTTGTGGTTTTTTGAGTTCTTGATACTTGATGTTCGCACCTATAATGAGGGAGTTATTGATATTCCTTATTTGTGGATGATGTATTACTAGACCCTACTATGTTAGTTATTGAATTACTTGATACACCATTAGAGTTATGTGGTACTCCACCTATTCCATTAATACCTATATCCATTTGTTTAGTACTAGCATCACTTAAGCCTTAGCCACCTCCTATATTTGTACCAATAACACTAATGGTACACTTTTCACCACACATTCCATGGCTTGAGTATGTTTTGAAGTATGTGTTGGGAATTCGGATTATCACATGCAGCGGAATTTTAAATTTTGATCCGAATTCTACTTAGGATCCATGCAAAAAGCATAAGTCAATGATTAGAGTTTTACCTATTAGGCACTCGTGTTTCTACTGATCAAAACTTGAGAGCGGATGAATCAAACGCCGGCCAGAAGGTACAACGTCTCTACGGTATCCACACGGAGTGAACAACGATTTCTCTCCCTTCACGCGTCTGCTAGGATGCGTTTTTCTCTCTAAGAATTAGGATTGGATGTTTTCTGAGTGATTTAGGGTTTATATGGAAGCTTAAAACGTGATTATTAAGTGCTGCCCTCAAGTCCCTTTTTATAGAACATAGGCAAGCCATAATCCTAGTCCTACTAGGATAATGCTTCCAAAATCCTAATTACACTTAACAACTCATCTTATCCTTATCCTAGAGATAATGGGAAGAGATAAGACTTATCTATTAATTATCTAATATTAGATAATGATATTATCTCATAATATAAATATCTTAATATTAGATAATTGCATATAGTTATCAAATATCAAAATAATATTATCTCATAATATATTTATCTAATATCTGATAAGATAATTACTTGATATTACTTTAATATCAAATAATATCACATAATATATATATATATAAAACGTGAATTTATTATTCTTAATAATATATATGCACGAAAATAAGTCCAATTAATTGGATATTAATATAATTAAAGTCCAATTAATTATTGTCTTATTCCTACTCCTTTTGTGTGACCCTGTAGGTTCTTACTACGTTGACAATGACTTATTATTGAGCCATAGACAGCGAGCGGTATCTAGCAATACATCATTGCCACTCAAGTAGTAAGAATGTCTGTGATTCGACATCCACCTAATACATGATCAACGTTTTACATCATAACCTTTTTGTAATAATATCCAAATTGAACTGGAGGCATGGAATGTGTCATCCTCGTCAATGTTCAATTTATATTTCTTGATACTGAGTAGACTTAAAATAAATAATTAATATCACATATTAATTCAACTGAGCATGGCCATGCATTCCTAAGTCTCACTCAATCAAGGGGCCCAAGGATATTTCTCTTTTATACAAGAGTAACAAAATTTCATTTACATCACTCACTTCCCTCTGCATGATTTATGACACACCCAATCAATGCCCTACTTGTCACCTGATTAAAGGTGACATAGGACAATATTAAAGTGAGTAATTCCTCATGTAGGAACCGTAGTGACTTCAGGTCAAAGGTTTATGCGTAGTTGTGATCATATGAGAATAACTTATGACACGTTTATCCATGTAATATTCTCATAGTGGGTCAGTCCAGTACATTGTTCACTAGCAATGTACTCATGTATTGACTTGATATCACATATCCATGATTCGTAATCATCAGTCACTATACATGCTAGTCTCGATGTATTATTACTATCCATTTTCATAATAATACTTGACTAGGGGCATTTTAGGAATAGCAAAGCTATTCCAAGGATAATTATTATATTAAGTTATAAATTGCGCATAATAATAATAAAAACAAAATATAATAATTAAAATGCCTAAAATAAAATATAATACATTGTGTATAACTCTAATCATCTTATATGATTGGTTCTAGGACACACACCAACAGTATGTTCCATTTATCACCATTGAGGACTATAAGTTTAATATGAGTGTTTATTTTGACACATTAGTGAACAACTAAGTTAATAGTTGTCACTTTGTTCTTCTTTTGATTCATAGTTTTTTGTATATATTTGCATTAACTTACTACAACATCATCAGTTATTTTGATAAGGGTATAGTAAAACCCTAAAATCTTATTTGTATATAAAATGAATATCTTTAATTATATATATATATATATATATATATATATATATATATATATATATATATATATATATATATAACTTGTTGATCCTGACTATCGAACCTAGCCAAATTAAAATTATTGATTCCAAAGAATTTTTGTAAGAAAATAGTGGGAACCAAGTCGAACCTTTAAAAATTCTTTTCAATAATTCTTGGTGATTATTTACTAATTATATTTTTTATGATGTAAATAGAATGAATTCTATCTAGTACAGACCTAAAACTAGTACAGAATGCTAAATATGCAAAATTGAGACTTCAAAACTAAACATAGATATGCAAGACAGAATTAAAATTGGAGGGGTTTGAAATTAAAACAGGAAGATATCAATAACAAAAGATCAATAATGGAATCAATAAAATAGTAGCAACGAAAATAAGAATATCAATGAATTAAAACAACTAATCTAGGGAATTTAAGATCTCTTCAAAGAATTAATCATAGATCACTATAATTCAGCCATAACCCTTAAGCTAGATCAAAATCAATTTAAAGATAGAATTTAGCCAAATTAAATGAATTAATTCAGAATCCTAAACTATCCATTCATCCTCTTTTCTCTCATAAAAAATTTTGATTAATTAATCAAAATTTACTACTAATTCAGATTTAGATCATAACTTACAGAATTGAACAAGGATTATATCGAATCAACATCTAATTCAAGCAAATCATGCAAATCAGAGGAGATATATGAAGAAAAAGGAAAATTAATTACAGTTACCACCATATAAATCAAGATCTCATAATTCTAAAGAAGAAAAGCCTCAAATTTCCTTGAATTAACTCAGAGAATTAGCCTTCCATTAGAGAGAAAAACTAAAGAAAATTTAGAAATGTATCAAGCTATCTCTAACCTTCTCACGTTCTGATTCTTCCCTCTATTTATTTACAATCCTAGAAGCATAATTAGGGATGGACCTAAACTACAAACTTGTAGTCTAATATCTTAGGAAACTACCCACAATATTTCGGCTTAATCAGACATTCCTAGCTCAAGTTATAGCTAAAATACTATAAGTAGTTCAATCCAGTCCAAGATGAAATAATGAAAGTTAGATCTAAATTAATTTAAAAGTAAAATTCAACTAAAATGAAAGTTTAAGCTAAAAACCTCTAATTTAATTATTTAATCCTCCATTCTTATATGAAAAATGATGATTAACCAACCAAAATTTAATATAAATCTAGATTAAAATCATTGATCTCATAATTAAATATAGATTAAACCAAATCTATATTCAATTCATGCAAATTCAGAAAATGAAATAAGATAATTAAAGAAAGAAAAAGATCAATTAACAATAATTAACATTACAAATTAGGATTTGATAATCTAAACCAAGTTAAACCTTAAATTCCTTGAATTAATTTGAAATTTAACCTTCTATGGATGAAAATGAGGAACTTGGAGAAAAAAAAGGCAAAATCTATCTACAATGCGTGTTCATGCCTTTAGAGGCACAAACCCTTAAATCTGATCTCCTAAGTTGTAAAACCTAATAGATCAAGTAGATATGCCTTCTAGGATTACAAAGAATAGGGACTTTCTAATTTTACTATAGTAATTTTTGTCACTTAGTTTCTAACCTATGTTTGACTATTAAAACAATATAGTTACACCAAACCTTAAATACGAAATTTATTAGGTTAAGTTTTAAGAAAGTTTGAGTGTTAGTTTGAGTTAATTTAAACTTCTAGAGTTTCATTTAAAGCCTAAAAACCATAGATAGGTTAGGTTGGATAATACCATTACTGCATCTTCATGACTAGATTTGACCCTCCAAATAACTGAATTAGGTTTTGACCAAAATATGAAAATTTTAGAGTTTTCTCTTATATTTTCAAAAATATAAAGATCACTTAGTTTTTACATTTGAAACTCAAGTTATAGCCAAAGAATTTGAAATAGTATAAAAATTTAACATTAATTGAACAATTTAAAAACATTAGGAAACCAACACCTAATCATATAATAAGAATAATTTTTTAAAATTAAGTATATGTAATATAATAAGAGGCATAAAATAAGAGATAATAATATATGTAAAATCTTGCATATCAAAGAATAGTATAAAGTGGCATTATCTTAGTTTCCACATTAGTTACTAAGAAACACCAATGTACAAAGTGAGATCAATTCAATTTGTCAACTATTAAACATCGATTTTATCATCATATGTCATCATTAATAATAAGATGATGTCATCCTACTAAATATTGTTTAATTTTAGTTATTGAATAAAAATGGATGTTGAAATACTTTAATGTTTATTAATTAAAAATTGATGTCTTTTGTTTAGGAACCTTTTTGTGCTTTTATAAAAAATAATTTTACAAATTAAGTATAAATTTTGTAAAAGCATTGAAATTATTTTTGAATTAATCAATTTTTTTAACTTACTTTATATGAAATTGAGAGCTTTAAGATTCTTTTTTGCATTATGATGTTTCTTTTATATATCTAAATAGATATAAGTAGCAATATATTGAATGTAAATTTAGAAACATATGAGAAATGAGACAATCTATTATGAAAATATATTCTATAATTTTATTCATTTTTATATCATTACATTGACATATACTTCGAAAATAATTTACAATAAACAATCAACTTGTCATTTAGAATAAACAACCTATACACTAATTAAGATTACAAGAAATAGATAAGAAGTGCTATCAATTCCTTTATATTACTCCATATAGATTTAGCTTGTCTTTGCTGCCAATTGCTAAGTATCGAATACTATTTTGTTAAAGAAAACAAGTGTTTTGGTATATTGGTAAGTCTAAGCAATACATTTGTCTGTATTACCAATGTTAGACTTTAGATAAAGCATCAAGACAGCTTTCTTTCTATTTCATCAAGCACATTTATAAATGATGAAGTATCTTATAGAGGGATTTTCCTCCTTTGATATCTCTGCTTTTAGATATTGCTAAGTCTCTCATTTAGAAGAATTCTTGTCAAAGGACTTACCAACATGTGAAACTTGAGATATTAGAGTAGGCAAGTTTTTTTATAAGATTGTCTATCGTCGTTAAAGGATTAAAATGAAATGGAAGGGGAATAGTCTTGATATTCAAACCAAACTTGAGATATTAGCTAAGTCTCTCATTTAGGCAAGTTTTTTTCATTAGAAACATTTGAAATATGTTTAGATGTCTGTTTTATAAATAATCAATATTATAAGTTACATTACTATAAAATAGCTAATTAATGTTGGTGGATACACATCGGTTACCATTATCATTGACATCTATTTTGATGCAATGATATTTCTAAAGTTATATTAAAATTAAGACAATAGACATAAATTATGATCAACATCCATGTTATCATAATGATATTTTTGTAATTAGATTGAAACTTACTATGTTGGTTTTAAAACCAACCCGTGTTTAAAGTTTAGCATGAACACTTATGACATTGGTGACATTCAAAACCATTGTTTAAAAAATCATTTGTAGCATCCCACTGGGAAATGTTAAAACTTCACATGATAGTTCTTTAAAAAACTGATGTCAAAAGGTATGACAATTATTCTTTCTTTGAAATTTTGACACCTAAGACATTAGTCTTGATCAAATAATTGATGTTCATTGCTTTTTATACTTTCTATAAATTATGCTTTTACTTTTTTTATGATTATTTTTAGATAATTCTTAAAAAGGTTTCGAATATTCTAGAAGCACCCTATTTAAGACTCTAATGTCTCCACCCTTTTAACAGTTAAGGTTGAGTAGGAGACATTAGAATCCAAGATTAGATGCTTTAATGGTTTATTATCACTCTTTAATATTTTAGTAATCCTCCATTCTTATCGTCAAAGTTTGTGTGGATGCATTAAAAGTTCTTCCATGTATACTCTTATGATGGTAAACATCCACTTTTTTGTATTGATGATTTAGTTTAGTATTTATAGGTATTGAATCCTTTCATAATGCAATTAGATGTAATGATTTCGAAAGAAATAATATGTCAAAATAAATTTGTAAAATTATTTTCCTTTATTCTCATCTAATTGTACTTTCATAATGATTTGCATCAAATAAAAGACATCAAAACACAAATAATCTTCTGTCTAAATTCATAATTTGATTATAGATAGCTAGTAATGTCTAAAGGCATATGAGAAGTAAGATTTTATCTATTTTATTTCCTCCTATTTAATGCCTTTTAGTAGGTTATACATGCTTAACTTTATACAATTAGCCTTGTTTTATAATTTTGAAATGGTTTTATAATATTTTAAATTTATTCAATTAATACTAAATTTTAATACTATTTCTATTTTTAGTTATATCTTGGGCCCTGGATATTATATTAGGGTGATCTTTAAAGCTTAAAGAAATATATATAACTTTAATGTTTTAGTCAAAGTCTAGTTCGGGCTCCTTGAAGCCCTTATTTAGTTAAGGAGCTGAAGTCCTGTTTCTATCCTAGTTGAGCTAGCTTTGATTTTTAGGTTATATTTGGAATTACAAAGATCCAATTAATGTGAAACCAACTTCATAAAATCTAGCTCTATAACTTTTATGTTTATAGTTTACCCAAATTATATTATTTTAGTGGTCTTATATTGGTTAAAAGTCAATCTTATGAGATTTCATTGTTGTAACTTCTAGAATTAATTGCTTTGTAAAAATAGGTTCTAGGTTTTTAAAAATTAGAAAAGCCCCATTTTTAATTCCAATTAGTTTAAATAAAAAGAAAGGAAAGCTGAAGAAACAAGGAGAATTAGAGACTAAATAGATTCAATAACATAGTTTTCTTTTCTTTTTCTAGCTTTCATGTTCTCTAGCCATATAAGGCTAATTTCAGAGTTAATTCAAGGATTTTAAAGCTTTTCTCTACTAGATTATGAGATAATAATTTGTAATGTTGACTTTCTCTAATTAATTTTCCTCTTTTCATAATTATTTGTGTTGATTTCTTGAGATTACATGTGTTAGATGTTGATTTAGTATAATTGTTATTTATTCTTATGATTTCTAATGTTTTGCTATTTTGATGTTGAAATGTGATTGGTAAATTACGGTTTTACATGTAAGGATAGAGGGTGGAAGGATTAATTTGGAAGTTTCTAATTTAATTTCTCAATTTAAGTAAATTCTATTTTTAAATTAATTTTGATCTAACTTGGGAATTATAATGATTGCTTAATTTGGATAATCTTAATTGATTAAATCTTAAACTATAATTAAGTATTACAAATTATTATAGGGGTTTTGGATAATTTAAGGTTAAAAGATTAATTAGAAAAGTGAAATATCACTTGATTCATAATTAACCCAAACTAAAGCCCTTAATTCCTTGAATTAGCTATTTCATTACATTAGTTTTATTCCTTACTATTTATTTTGAGTTTTACTTTGTTTAATATATTTATTTTAATTTCTATTGATAAAAACTCCTTCAACATTGATTCTATATTAGTTTTGCATACTACATGCCACTACTTTTGGCATTTTGTTACATTTTGTTGCATTCTATTTAATTGCAATTACTTTCTATTTGTATTTGTTTCATCTATTTTAATGCATAAATACCTTAACAATTGTGTAATCATCATTAATAATTTAATTAGAAAGGATAATTCAAACGATCACTAGGGATACAACTTAGTTTATTTCACTATACTACATTATTTTAAGGAAATCAGTAATAAACTAATTTTGGTGCATTGCTACAATGCAAATCAATATGCCAATGTCCAATTAATGTATAATAAATATTTACTTATAAAGATGACATTTATAATGTGTAGAAGTTGCATTAGGAGATAAAGAGATGTATCATAAATAATACTAAACCTATATTAGGAGATGAATAAATGGATTATGAAGAGATGGAAGCATATACAATATTGATTTTCTTATATAACTAATGTCTAAATGTGTATTAAATACTAAATGTATTAACCAATAATATGTATCAGGAAATTGCAAAAAATTATATGTTTCAAGGTATATCAATAGTCAAGCTATATGAAATAAAATATATGTAATATATTAGTTTGAATTAATGATTGATGTCTAAAGTTCTACATGTTACTTATAAATTTCATTCTCACTCTCCATTTAAAACATTTATACTTTACAATGAGAAAATTGATAAGAACTTATAATTAGAAAAAGAAGCATGCCATTCTTGTATTAAAAGGCTTGAGTTCATTATAAGACTAGTTATGTTACTTTTTCTTGCTATGATTTATTAGTTTGCAACTATTTACACCTTTTAAATCCATCTTTGTTGTCCATTACAAATTATAGCATTTGGATTTCACATTAAGAAACATATTTAAAGATATTAAGAAAACTTAAAGAATAGAAAACTCATAAAAATTTGTAGTGAGAAGAAATAATATATCTATTCTTGCATTGGAAGGCTTGAAGTTCATTGTAACTAGATATGTTTCTTCTTCTCAATATAATAAGGGAATAGGGAACAAGGGAATGTGGTTTGAGTTTAGGATAAGGGAGTAAGAAACTGAGGGATGGGGTCTAGGTTTGGGATAAGGAATAAGGAAACCAAAGAATAGGTTTTAGGTGGTTAAGACATAGCACATTAATTATGAAAATAAATTGATGTGGTATTATTTAAATCAAACATTAGTTATTTGAAAACAAATGTTGTTTAATGTTATTTCTTATAACTATAAAAAAAAAGTTGGTTGTTTTCAATAAATATTTGATGTTATTGTTATATTTTATGAGATACATAACCACGATTGATTAAATGTCAGTTGATTTCCAATGTGTATTCCCTTAAACACTCATGTCAATTAGCTATTATGTAGTAGTATTATTTAAACTTTAGTTATTGGCATAAAATCAATGTCTATATCAATTGTGCTATATAACTACAATCAAATTGCAAATATAAAGAAAAAAATTATTTTTGACTATTTTAAATAAAAAATTATTTGTGTTTCAATATCTTCTATTTGGTACATTTTGTAATCTAAATGCTGAATATAAAAATTTAACATAAAACTTAATTGTTATTGAATAATTTATTATGAATATAAGTGAGCAAAAGGATAAACAATTATGCAAATTTATGCTAAGATTTTGTTTCTTTCCAAATTATTACACATATATGTATATATTTCACGTAAATCATCAATACACATCTACAATAAAATCACTATGTATCCAAACTACACAACATAATTGTATTAGAATCATCATCCTTGATTCCATGTATTAGTCTTATTGTAAACCTCGTTAAAATATTCCATCCATTTTATGAGATTGCCAAAGACTTTGAAGAATGGATGAGATGTTTTAACAAGATTCCTAATGTGAGATATTGCCAAAAATTTCAAAATTTTCATCTATGTTGAAGAAAGATTTGTTATTGACCAAGTTTTGTTCATATTTAAAAATTCCACAAATCATGTCATAGCAATTCCAATCATTCACTCATTATTGAGAATGAGTGGAAGTGCTTTTCATGATTCATAACATTTCTAGATTCACAAGTAGAATATTGGAAAATGAGAGGAAAATTTATAGCAAATTTGCAAACACTTATTAGTCTTAACAATACACTTTGAGTCTCTATAGAAATTTATAAATGTGCTATGAAATTTTTAAAGCAATGCATCCATTCCTTAAAATAAAAAATGAAAGAATGGATGGGTTGCTTCAACAATATTTACAACATATATATATATATATATATATATATATATATATATATATATATATATATATATATATATATATATTTGAAATGTATCATTTGAAAAGTGAAAGTAAAATTTATAAGTAGAATGAAAAATAATAAACATCAATTACAAACTAAAAACCAATGTCCTATGTATCTAATTAGTACATCACAATACATCAAAATTAGATAAATACTAGTTTGCTAGAAAATAATGCAATATAGTGAGACAAACTAGATCATAACTTTATGATTCCTTGAATTATCTTCTCTAAATTGACTCGCTAATAATATTTACGCAATTATTTAATTTATTATGCACAAAAACACAAGAAATAAATGTAACACATGCAATTAGGTGCAAATAGAACACAATATGAATGCCGACAATCATGTTGGATAGAATGCAAAATACAATAGTATTATATATAATGCAATATGCTATATGCATGCAAAACACAAAATCAAGAACTGGGAGGAGTTTGTGAATTGAAATTAAAACAAGCATATTAAACAAAGTAAAACACAAATTAAATAATAAGATAAAAAACTAGTGTAATGAAATAGCCAATTTAAGGAATTAAAATTTTTAGTTTAGATTAATCATGGATCAACTAAAATTTAACTTTTTTTAATTAATTCTTCAACCTTGAATTACTTAGAACCCTTATAATAATTCATGAATCTTACACTAGATTATTATCTAGAATTTAATTAATTAAGATTACCTAAATTAAGCAATTGTTATAATCCCTAAGTTAGATTGAAATTGATTTAACGATAGAATTTTTTTGAATTGAGAAATTAAATTAGAAATCTCCAAATTAATCCCTCAATCTTCTACCCTTATATGTAAAATTGTGATTTACCAACCACAGTTCAACATCAAAATAGCAAAGTATCAGAAGTCACGAGGATGAATATCAATTATACCAAATCAACATTCAATATAAATAATTTTAAGAAATTAACATAAGTAATTAGAAAAAGAGAAGAATTGATTAAAGAAAGTTAACATTATAAATCATAATCTCATAGTCCAGTAAAGGAGAGCCTCAAACTCCTTGAATTAACTCTAAAAATTAGTCAAAAACACAAAAAGTAGAAGAAAAAGAAAAAATCTATGCTATTGAATGTGTAAGAGTTTTTAAAGTCTAATGAGTTCTTTCTTTTTATTTGACCTAATTAATAAAAAATCCACTGGACTTGGATTGTATGTTTCTTAAGATTACAAGAATGGGACCTTTCTAATTTTTAGAAGCTTAAATCTATTTTTTATAAGGCAATTAATTATAACAGTTATAGCAGTGAATTCTCATAGGTTTGACTTCCAATTAGTTTAAGACCATAGAAACAAGGTAATTTATAAAACATTGTAAGTTGTAAAGTTAGGTTTTACAGAGATTTAAGCATTAGTTTCACATTAATTGAACCTTTATAATTCTAAATATGACCCAAAAATCGAAACTAATTCAATTAGGATAGAGATGGGGCTTCAAGTTTTTAGGCAAATAAGGTCTTGAAGGAGTCCGAATTAGGTTTTGACCAAAACACCAAAATTATAATCTTTATTTAAGTTTTCCATTCTAATATGATATCCAGAGCCCAAAATATAGTTAAAAAATAAAAATAGTGTCAAAATCTAGCATTAAGAGAGTAAATTCAAAATATTGTAAAACTAACCCTAAATTATAAAACAAGACTAATTTTACAAAATTAAGTATATATAACTCATTAAGAGACATAAAATAGGAGAAAAATAACATAGTAAGTATTTTTTTATCAATATCGCCCATTTCAATTAAGCTTGTGGTTGTTATACTTTTAGATGTCAATTAAGTCTCAAATCAACATATAAATGTTTTAAATTTCCTACTAAGACAATTAAAATGACCTTAGACAAAGGTAATATACAAAATAGATATCTTAATCATTTTATGTTTCCCATAACTTCATAAGTGCTATATATGTAGACATTGATTAAGTAAAAAATTAATGTGATAAAGTTTGATCATTTCTTGGTAGACTTTTTGCAATATATTTAAACATCATAATATACAAAATCAAAGTGTTAAAGTTTCCTGAAAATTTTAAAAATATCACTACATTTAAATAAATGTTGGTTATGTTTATAATCTATCATTCTAAATTTTTATATAATTTTAAAAATATCACTATATCAAAATAGATATCAGTACGATGACCTCTATTTGGTGAAAAAATTTATAATCCATTATCAATACGATGATCTCTATTTGCAATTTTATGGACGTGAAAGGTGACTTTACTCCACCTTCTCTCCACCGTTTTCAACTAAGGTGAAAAGAAAAATTGGAAAAAATGTCACATTAATCTGAATATATATTTTATTTTCCGCACAAAATAGTGGAATTTGATCAACCTTTAGTTGGGTGCATAGCATATTATTCAACTTTATCTTCCCATTGGGTGGAAAAATTTGTCTTACACTTGTTTACTTAAAGTCTAAAGAAGCATTGATAATGATGTTTGAATTTTGGTTAATTAATTCCACACGTCTTCATGATTCGGTTTGATTTTTAACTGAGATTTATAAATCCATTCGCACTAAGTAATAATTAAAATCACGCCGAGGAACATTTCCTAGAACCTACGGAGGACGATATTTCCAATTCGAATGGAACGCACTTAGATGATAAAATAAGATATAATTATTTTTTAATAAAAAATTAAAGGAATAGCTAGTTATAAATTTGAGGCTACGTTTATTTTTTGAAATATATTTTTTTAACAAAATATTAATTTTTATATATAAATAAAAGTGTACCATTTATGATTAAAAGAATGATACTTAAATCTATGGAGAAAAATAACTTCAGAGGAAATTATCTCCACCAAATTCTTTATATTTAATATTGAACATATAAACTTTTTTTTATTAATTATTTTCGAAGATGATTTTTGCTAAAACAAATGGAGTTTGAAAGTAACATTTTTAATTGGTTATTATTTATTTAATTTCAAGTCCTTAATGTTATTATTAAGAATTATGATATCTCATTTTACTCTTTAAAATATGTTTTATACTTTAACGTATATTTTACACTTTAGAGGAGTTGGATTCTTTCAATTTAATCTTATATTAATTTAATAATATCTAATTCTGATTAAAAAAGGATGGAATACATTTAAATGTAAAAACCAATGAACAAAATTTGATTTAAAATTGCACCGAAAAAACTGGCTTTAAAATTCAGCAATCCCCATAGATACTTAATCATTTTGGTACTTTATTAATTATTATTCCGAGATATTATTTATTATTATTAGTTTTTTTATTTATTTTCAACTCATTTTCCATGCTTGTCTAGAAACCAGCGAGAATTCGTGTGATGCACACGTTAACATTCTTTTTTTTTAATTATTAATAGTAATGAAATAAAAAGATAAAAAGTATAAATATACAATTAAATATTATAAAATTATCAATTTATTTAATTTATCTTTTGATTGGTTACCGTAATAAATATGTCATTTACTCTATAATATCAGGACCCACTAATTCATATTATAATTGATATACATGTGACAATGTATCTTATTTTACCAAACTAAAAGGAGGGGATTATGTAGTATCGAAGAAGTTATTAACATTCAGTTGCATGAAATTACAGAAAATGAATGATTTGAACAACCTTAAACAACATTTCTAAGGTTGAGCGTAAAATCTATCAAACGAAATGGTGTGAATACGAATCTAATTTGGTTAAATGGTCAAAATTATTGCAACTAAACTAAGAGAATACTCAACATTAAAATAAAAGATGGTTATGACAATTAGGAATCATATGCGGAGCATAGGCACGGAATTAAAATTTCATATCTATTTGCGTTAAAGTAGTATGTGTTTGTTACGTAATAATTTATTAATTTTGTCAATAAATAATATATAATTATGAGCTAGTGTATGGAATTGTTTGACAAACTAATTTATTAGAAAAATAAGTTTTTATCAGATAAATTTCATAATATAATTTATAACTTTTCAATTAATAGATTTTTAGATTTTCTTTTCAAATTTATCCATCTTTTTTTAACTAAATAACAATTTATATCCTAATTATGTGAATAAATATATGTTACATTTTCACTTATTCAATATAAATAAATAAAAAATAAGTAAATAAATAAATATGTAATGACCTAAAATTAATTAATTAAATTTTAAGTTATTTTATTTTTATTTTGTATAATAAATAAATAAAAATAAATATTTAATTTCATAAACATAATAAATAAAATTTTAGGTAATCATTTTTTTAAATATTTTAAGTAATTAAAATAATTTAGGCTTAAAATAAATATAGATTAATTTAATTTTTATACCTATTTATATTAATATTTCATTTTACATTATTTTGTATTTTTCAACTAATTCAACAACTATTTCTACAAAGCATTTCTATAACAAATATTTAGCATATTAATTATTAATCATCAATTATCACTAGCTTGCTAACTACCAATTAATGAATTTTTTCATTAATTTTGTAATGGATAATTCCGTTACTAATTCCATCCATCATTATCTAACAAAATGATAATAGGTGTACTAACAAAAATTACTAATGATTTTCTTTTTACTCCATTGTTAGTTTATTTGTTGATGCATTGTTTATAGATACCTTCTATTCTATCAATAAATATTTTAGTGATAGATTTTTTCTGAATAATGATGAATAGTTCCATTGTTGATTAGTTTTTTTAGTGACTATTTTCAATTTTTTATTCAATATTCTTTAAATTATTTAAATTGAGATTTTCTAGAGTCATAGAAAATGTCAGCTTTTATATCTAGTTAGGAATACAAGAGAAATTGGGAGGAAGAGGGAATGAGAAATTAAGGGGATAGGGTTTGGGTTAAGGGAATGGAGAATTGAGGAATAGGGTTTGAGTTTAGGATGAAGGAGTGAGGAACTAAGGGATGGGATTATAGTTTGAGACAAGGAAGTAAGAAAACAAGAGGATGGGTTTTAGGCGGTTGGGATATAGCACATTAGTTATGAAAATAAATTAATGTGGTATTATTTAAATTAAATGTTAATTATTTGAAAAGTAAATATTGTTTAATGTTATTTCCCACAACTATAAAAAAAGAAGTTAGTTGTTGTCAATAAAGATTTGATGTTATTGTTATATTATACAAGATATATAATTGTGGTTGATTAAATGTCAGTTGATTTTTGACATATATTCCTTTAAACACCCAATGTCATAGTTGTTGTGTAGTAGTAGTATTTCAACTTCAGTTATTGGCATCTACATCAATTTTGCTATATAACTACAATCAAATTTGAAATATAAAAAAAATATTATTTTTAACTATTTTAAATAGTTATTTGTATTTTAATATTTTCTATTTGGTATATTTTATAATCTAAATACTGAATATACAAATTTAGCATAAAATTATTGTTATTGAACAATTTATTATGAAAATAAGTGAGCAAAAATACAAATGATTATGCAAATTTATATTGAGATTTTGTTTCTTTCCAAATTATTACATATATATATGTATATATTTCACAAAAATATACTAAATCATCAATAAACATCTACAACAAAACCACTATGTATCCAAACTACACAACACAATTGTATTGGAATCATCATCCTTGATTTCATGTATTAGTCCTATTTTAAATCTCATTAAAATATTCCATCCCTTCTCTAAGAGTACCAGAGATTTTAGAGAATGGATAAAATGTTTTAACAAGATTCTTAATAGGAGTTATTAATTTTAAAAATGTCATTGCATCAAAATAAATGTTAGTTATATTTATAATTTATGTTTCTAAGTTTTTATATAATTTTTAAAATATCATTATATCAAAATAGATGTAAATTTTAACTTTAACCAACATCAGTTCTATTTGCAATTTTATGAGAATGGTGACTTTACTCCACCTTACCACCGTTCTCAACTAACGCGAAAAAATTAAAAAATGGAAAAATCGACATATGTCACATTAATCTGAACATATATTGTATTCTCCGTACAAAATTGTGGAATTTGATCAAACTTTAGTTGAGTGCATTGCATATTATTCAACTTTATCTTCCCATTGGGTGGAAAAATTTGGCTTACATTCGTTTACTTAAAGTCTAAAGATGCTTTGAAAACGATGATTTAATTTTGGTTAATTAATTCCACACTTCTTCATGATTCGGTTTGTTTTTTAATTGAGATTTATAAATCCATTTGCACTAAATAATAATTAAAATCACACCAAGGGTCATTTCCTAAAACCATACGGGGGACAATATTTCCAATTGGAATGGAATGCACTTGGATGATAAAATAAGATATTATATTTTTTTTATAAGAAATCAAGAGAATAGGCAATTATAAATTTAAGACTATGTTTGTTTATAAATATGTCTTTTATAAGAAAAAAATATTTTTCTTGTGATTAAAAAAATGATACTTAAAATTATGGTAGATGAGAAAAATAACTTTGTATTTTTCAAAAAGAAAGTTATCTGTTACCAAACTCCTCTGAATATATAAATTATTTTCTATTATGTTAATATTTGATGATTACTTCTCATAGAAGATGATTTTCACCAAAAAAAAAAATGGAGCTTAAAAGTAAAATTTTTAAATGATTATTATTATTTAATTTTAAATCCTTAGTTTTCTCACCAAAGATTATGATATTTCATTTTATTTTTTAAAGTACATTTTAGAAAATTTAGATTCTTTCAATTCAATCTTATATTAATTTAATAATATCTAATTCTGATTAAAAAAAGGATGGAATACGTTTAAATGTAAAAATCAATGAACAAATTTGACTTAAAATTTTACTTAAAAATCTGGCTTTAAACTTCAGCAATCCCCATAGATACTTAATTATTTTGATACTTTATTCATTATTATTCCAAGATATTATTTATTATTATTATCTTTTTATTTATTTTCAAATCATTTTCCATGCTTGTGTGTAAACCAACGAAAATTCGTGTGATGCACACGTCAACAGTTTTTTTTAAATTATTAATATTAATAAAATAAAAAGATAAAAATTATAAATATACAATTAAATATTATAGAATTATTAATTTATTTAATTTATCTTTTGCTTGGTTACTGTGATAAATATATTATTTACTATATTTATAGAAGGACAAACATTAATTCATATTATAATTGATTCACATGTGACATTGTATCTTATTTTATCAAACTAAGAGCAGGGGATTTTGTAGTATTGAAGAAATTATTGACATTCAGGTGCATGAAATTAAAGAAAATGAATGATTTGACAACCTTAAACAACATTTCTAAGGTTGAGAACAAAATCTATCAAACGAAATGGTGTGAATACGGATCTAATTTGGTCAAATGGTCAAAATTATTGCAACTAAACTAAGAGAATGCTCAACATTAAAATAAAAGATAGTTATGACGACTAGGAATGATAATATGGGGAGCATAGGCATGGAATTAAGATGTCATATCTATCTGCATACTATTTCACATAATAAATATGTTACCTTACAATTAATTGATTTAATCAATAAATAATATACAATTATGAGTTAGTTTATAGAGTTGTTTGACAAACTAATTTATTAGAAAAATAAGCTTTTGTTAGATGAATTTTATAATGTAACTTATAAGTTGATAAATTTTAAATTTTCTTTTTCAAATTGATTTATCTTCTTTTAACTAAATAATAATTTAGATGTAAAGAAATATATAATACATTCTCATTGATTCAAAACAAATAAATAAAAATTAAGTAAATAAATAAATGTAGAATGTTATAAAATTAATTAATTAAATTTTAAGTTATTATATTTTTATTTTGAATAATAAATAAATAAATAATAAATATTTAATTTCATAAACATAATAAATAAATAAAATTTTAGATAATCATATTTTCATTTTAAATATTTTGATTGATTAATATAATTTAGTCTAAAAATAAATATAAATTAATTTAATTTTTATATTTATTTATATTAATATATCATTTTATATTTTTCAACTAATTCAACAACTATTTCTACAAAGCATTTTTATTACAAATAATTGGCATATTAATTATCAATTATAAGTTATCACTAGCTTACTACTTACTAATTAATTTATTATTTATCGATTAACTTTTTAGTTACTTGTGCCAAAGAGACCAATAATTTACTCTTTTGCATCCTTATATATATATATGGTAAACTTTTCAATACACTCATTTCCATCAAATCTTTGAATTCTTATATTGGTCATCATTTTCTCATTTTATTTAAATTGTGTTTTTCCTATTATAGTTTTTAAATGAAATAGAGTTTGCATATAATAACCAAAATAATAGTAATTTAAAAATACAAATAATACTATCACCACAAAAGAATAACATAAAATTTTTGTTGAAATTTATCTTTAAAAATTTATAATTAAATTGAACGATTACATATTTAATTTTTAATTTTTCTTGTTACTGTACAATTATATTTTCATATATTATATAATAAAGGTGTATAATGAGCTGGATGGTGTAGCTTCTTTTCTGGTACCTAAGAAAATCCCCACTAACTTCCCATATTCATGGTTCATATCAATCAGTTAAAAAGTGAGTTCCTCTTAGGCAGATGGGAAACTATCATCGCGAAAGACAACCTTAATTCATGGCGATGACTTTGCCTAATAAACATGAGAAATTTGAAATTTGGGGTAAGAGGTTGTCTAATGGAATCTTCTGGGAAACTTCATCAAATACACAGGTTTACCTTTCATGCCCTTCTTAATAGATAACAATTTTACTTGTAAATTAATTGAGTTCAACTTGTTTAGGCTCAATTTGTTTAGAGTCAAATACTAATCGAGTGAAAATTAATTATTAAGTTCATTTAAGCTAATCAATTTGTTTACCGTTGAATTTAAAATATGTATTTTAGGCTCAATTTAATAGAACAAAAGCAAGAGTGGAACCCCTCCAAAGAAGGATCAACTGACATGGTTTACCTTTCATGCCCTTCTTAGTAGATAACGTACTTTTGGACTGATCGTGTGATTTGTATTTATGGGTGAAACAATAAAAGGACAATTTTATTTTTAAAAAAAATGATTCCTGGCTTGATTGATGGTTTAGACTTTGCGGGCAACAGCAGGGGTGACAATTCGTCTCCTTTTGTATCAATAAATTAGTTAAACAGATTAATTTAATTAATTTGTTTAAGAAATTCAATTAATAAATTTATATTATAAAATAATTTTTTAAATTCAATTATTTGTTATTTTTTATAAAAATAAGAGGACCAAAACTAAATCAATTTAATATTTAGAAAGAACAAAATAATTTATTTTAAATTAGACATTAAAATATCACAATTTATGTTCTAGAAAACCAAAGTCATTTCCAATCAAATTTTTTTAAGGAAAAAATTCATGTGACATTCCACTGGACACCTTAAGTGGCTAAAATTTTTTTAGATGCTTAATACATATTTTTTCTTTTCTTTTATTAACTTTCTACTTCATTGCTGAGACACCTCTTCTGATAGCTTCTACATTTTTCCCTATTTCACTAAATTTACTCTTTTAGTTCAGCTCCTTTTTCGTTAACTCCTCTTTCCCGCACGAGACTTGAGGGAAATTTATGTGGTAAAAGTTAGAATTTCTAATGCATGAAATATAATTTTTTTAAGGAAATATTCACCCCTCTTGAATTAGGTTTGTTTTGAAAAATATTATTCAATTAAGATACAATAGAAATTTGAAAAATTATAGAAAGTAAAATGAATTTTTTTAAAATATTTTTCCATGAAATAATTTTATAGTGGCTGCAAGCCTTTGAAAGATAAAATAGAAATAAATCGATGAGAAGAAGTATACCATAAAATGTCTGATATTTCATATTTTAAAAGTATGAAATTATGAAATATTTATAGAGATTAAAAGATTTCATTCAATAGACATTTAATCCTGAATTTTGAAGGACACAAAAATTTTTATTAAAGAGATCAAAGAGATAATACTATCAAATTTTCAAAAAAAAATAGATTTCATGTGTAAAAATCATAAATTTTCAATTAAAAAGATATAATATTTTATTTTTAAAAGATATATTGATTTATTTCAAATGACATAATCATTAATTTATTTTTTAAATAATAATTTATTATTTTTCCAAATAAACACCAACTAAGGCTTCCTTCCTTCCTGGCTATCTCGGCGTTTATCTTTGCTGCCGGTCGATGGTACGAATTGCGTAACTGATAGAGAGCTTAACATCGAGCTTAACATCGAAAAGAAAGGCTCTCCAATAGGAAATCCCAAACTGAACAGAAGAAATGATTTCGGCATGCTACTGTATCCGATACAAAAATGATAAAATCAAATTTCATATATTATACGATATTAAATTATTAATTAAATCTAGCCATAGATTGATATGCTATTATATTAATGGTTTACCACATAATTTATCCCAAAGTAAATCTTCGAAAGAAGACGTCCGTAATGGTGAGAGTAAAGAATGGGGAGAAAGCTTATGACAAGTAGACGCCTTGTTCACGTCTATCGAAAATTTTCAAAAGTAGTGAATAAGGCACTCTTTTTGTCGTGGTTTTAGCAAAACTCTAAAAATGAAAAAAAAAGAAGATAAAGATCATGGAGAAAAAGAAAGGCCCGAGAGAGAGAGAGAGAAAATTATACTTAGTTGCCCAAAAGATTTCCATAATGTAAGTTGTTAATTTAGAAATCGTTTGGTTCATATAGAAAATAATTTTTTTTAAAAAATTAAATTTTTAAAAAAATAATTTCTAATGTAAATTTTTTGAGAAGTATTTAAAATTGTTAATTTAAAAGAAATTATACTTAGTTGCTAATTTTCTGGGGAAAAAGAAAAGCAAAAAAAATAAATAAATAAAAGAGAGAAAAAAAATTATACTTAGTTGCCCAAAAGATTTCCATGACGTAAGTTGCTAATTTAGAAATCGTTTGATTCATATAGGAAATAACTTCTTGTAGGAAATTAAATTTTTTAAGAAATAATTTTTTATATAAATTCTCTGAGAAGTACTCAAAGTTATTTGATTAATGCACATGAAGTGACATTTCTTGAAAAATAACTTCTCACGTCTTGTTTGATTTAACTTTAAATATCTTTGGAAGTATTAATAAAATGACTATTATATCTCTAATATTATTATAATATAAAGCAATAAATTTTAATTGTCATTAATTAAATTTAATGAAAATAATTTTATCATTATATCTATCAATAATATAAAAAATAAAATTACCAAGGGGAGGTGAATAAGTAACTTTCCATATTTTATGGGAAGTAGAACTTTCTAAGAAATTTCATTTCCCATAATTTGTGAGGTAATGACTAACCAAACAATTTATCACTTTTTTATTTCCTAATAAAACTTTTCATACTATTGAGGTAAACCAAATGACCTCTTAAATTGTATAAGAACATCAATTAAATAAAATAAATATAGTTAAATTGTTAAGTATATATTTTGAAAATTAGAAGATAAATTTACTTCAAATAAAATTATAAAATTGAAGTTATAATGAAAATTAGAAGATTTATCAAGATATATAAAAAAATTGATATAATTGATAATAAAGTGAATCACTAATGTTTGGGACAATTTTATTTTCTAATTATATATATTTATATGTATGTATATGTTCAAAAAATACTTTGACATAGATTACAATCGTGCAGTAACCTATTCGTCCTGTCTTTAGTTTCCAATCCTATTTGCAAATTCGTCTCCTTACAGTAAAGAGTAATTCTAAGAGGAGCATCATTTTTTAAAAAGTTGACTACTTTTATGGTTAAATTATTTTTAATAAATTAAAATATATTTTGAATTTTAATTTATTTATTTTAAATTTTTTTAAGAAAATTTTTATAGGAAAACAAATATTGTTACAGTTATAAGTTAAAATTTTCGGTACCTATCAAGGGGAAGGGTGGGTTGTCAGCGGGCGAATGAATGGGTCCAGATGGAAATTTAGTCAAGAGAAATTTTGGAAATTGAAACCGTTGTCTTGTGGAATACTCTGGAAACGTACGCATTTCTTGGATTGTACTTCTTTAAAGTACAAAGATAAAATATAAAATTCTAGTCTTTAATAAGAAAATTAAGTGAATGATAGTTACTAAATTAAAAACCACTTTTTTAAATTTATTATAATTTATTAAGTTTTGACCTCTTGTTTGTCTCATCAAAAATTAAAATTTTGCACTTTACTTTCTGAATTACACCTTCCTGCATTTCTTATATTCAAATTTTCCAATGCCTTGTTTGTAATTATAACAAAATTTAAATTAAGTTCACTTAAAATATTTATAATTAATTTTTTACGTAAATTTGTTTTATAGACAAATCAAAATTATATTTTTATACTTCTAAACTAGGTGCCAGGAGTTATCAATAATATATATGGTACAATACCTAAGCTTCTTTGCATTAAGGAAGCTTTGAAGGGATACCTGGTATCGATCCACCAAATTATTTAAAATCATGTATTATTATGTAATTAAGTGAAAAAGTTTTTATATATAAATTATTTGGCCCTTTAAATTTTCAAATCAAGATTTCCCCCACTTATTTGGTATATTAAAAATTGAGCAAGATGCATTCACCTCCCCATGATATAATCAAAATTGAACAAATTTCTCTCTTTTAATTTTTCAAACTATATGCAAATCTCTTCTTAATTTTTTAAAAGATTACTTTTAAGTTCACTCATTAATTTTAGTTATTAAAACATAGTCAAGGGTCAAAAAATTATTTTTTTTATCAAACTACCATATATATATATTATACTCATTTTACTTTAAATTTAATTACGTCAAATTTTGAAATCTTTCTCTTTACTAAAAATTTTTATTTGCAAACTTTTTTTTCTAATGTGTACCTTTATTTTTATATTCAAAGTGTAATAACCATTTTAGATATTTAAAATTATCACTAAACAAAGAATTTAGTTTTTAAATTTAGGAGTAATTTGGTGTAAAATGGGGATAGAAACACATATAAATAAAGGAAGGATTGTTTTGTTACAAAACGATTCTCGTGATCTTTGATTATATTTTGATGGTTAAAATTAGCCTTTTTATAAAATTATCATCACTAAAGACAACTTAATTCATGGGGATGGCTTCGCCTAACAGACATGAGAAATTTGGGGTATGTTTGTTTTTCTGTTTTTTTTTGTTTTTAAAAATAGAAAAATCTATTTGACAAACTGTTTTTAGAATTTGTTTTTAAAATTTTTCACTAAATCTGTAATTTAAAAACCAAAAAAAAGAAAAAACTTTAAATTTTTTTCTGAATTTATTATTTTTTCTAAATGTCAGTTTTGTAATTAAAAAAATTATTTATAATATTAATCATCTTCTAATTTTAATTTTTCTTTAATTCAAATATAATTTTTAAAAATAAAAAAAATAATTTTTACAAATATATATATAAAAAAAAAAACATATCCAAAACATCCTTGAAATTTGGGGGGAGTGGTTGCCTAGTGGAATCTTCTAGGAAACTTCATCAAACACACAAGTAAAACAAAACCAACAGTGGAACCCATCCAACGAACGATAAACTGACACGGTTTGCCATTCATGCCCTTCTTAATTGATAATGTACTTTTGGACTGATCGTGTGATTTGTATTTATGGGTTAAAAAAACACGATTTTATAAAAAAAAAATTGATTCCTGCCTTGATTGATGGTTTAGACTTTGCGGGCAACAGCAGGGGTGAGAATTCGTCTCCTTTAGTATCAATAATTAAGTACCAATATATTTTATATTCAATGGGCGCATTAATGAAAAATAATGTTGGCTTGACCAATGGTTTAGGCTTTGCGAGCGGGAGCACATTGTATATTTAATGAGCGCACTAATGAAAACATGTTACACGCAACTGGTAAAATAAATAAATAAATAAAGTAAAGGGAAGACTACAGTATTATTGGAGTTACCAAATTCTAGGTATGTGGCACAATCTCATTTATTAAATAAAATTATTAAAAATTTAGATAATCCCATCCAATAAATAAAATTATGACACACCACTCAGAATTTAGAAATTCATCGAATATTTTAGAATTTTCCATAAAGTAATCGGAAAGGATTTTTGATGACTTCAATTATTCACTCCGAATAGACCAAGTACAGAAGGAAATGACCTTTTTACTCCTAGTCAATGTCAATCAACCACAACCATTGACTTATACAGCCGCCCACCTTCGATTGTCTCTCAATTAATTGGGCTATTATTTTATTATTTAAAGATAATTTTGTACATATAATGACTTCCATACAGGGCCATTTCGTCTTTTACGGCAACGTAGCAAATATAAAATATATCAGATAAGATAGCATTATACAATTATTTATGTCAAATAATGACATGCTAATATATATATATATATATATATATATATACCGAAAACTTTTAACTTAAATAATATCTCATAAATTTTATATCCTTCATTATATTCAAAATTTAATTGTAATTTTAATATATATATGTATTTAATAATTGGCTCCTAATTTTCTATTTTAACAATGATAGAATTATATATATTTTTAATGTGATATATGTCTCCCCTGATCTTTATATTAACTACCTAAAATATGAATTTCAAATTTTATTTTTATTGAAATATTGAAATACACATTAATTTTTCTAAAATTTTTATATTGAAGCCTAAATTGATCGCGAGGACCTAAGATTCACTATTTCTATTTAGTTTTGGTTATAAATTTTTTTCAAGTACCTTTATTGTTATAACCATTGAAAAAAAAAATACCAGTTAAAAGTAACGTATATAGTAATTACAACTAGAGCCAATGGGATCCAACATGATTAATTATATAAATTTTCATCCATTTCAAATAAAATTAAACAGTTGTGAATGATCACGTAATCTTAATTTTATGTGTGCATACAACAACTATTGAAAGAATTTTATTTTTAATAAAAATTATGAATGACCGGATATGTAATTAAATACAAAATATATGGACTAATAATTGTTTAGTCATATATATTAAGTAAAATACATCGAAAATCAACTATTGATCCTAAACTTCAGGTTTTATTTAATTTTTTTAGTTTGAATACAATTTTATTCTCTTAAAATATAAATTATATAATTTTTTAATTTAAAATATTTATTTTAGTTTCTTAAATATTAAATTAGTGAATTTTTTTTCGTAATTTAAATTGGAGAGGATTTGATCCTCCTCCTCCTATTTAATTTTTTTTTCAATTTTCATCAATTTTTATCAATTTTTTTATTTCTAAGCATTCATTATACTATTTTCCAAACAAATCATATTTTTAAATATTTTTATGGGTAATTAATTCTTGAAATAATTCAATTATATATATTAAGACAAATTGATTTTGTTTAAAATTTAATAAATTAAGATAAAATTTTCCTTTTATACTTACATAGAAATTCTTTTAAGTTAATATAGAGAAACATTATGTAGAAATAACTTTGTGAGATTAAGAAATTGATGAAAATTATATAAGAGGACCAAAACTAAATCAATTTAATATTTAGAAAGAACAGATAATTTATTTTAAATTAGACATTAAAATAACACAATTTATGTTTTAGAAAACCAAAGTCCATACATCTTAAGTGGCTAAAATGTTTTTAGATGCTTAATGCATGTTTTTTCTTTTCTTTTATTAAATTTCTACTTCATTGGCCAGACACCTATTGTAAAAACTTCTACATTGTTCCCTATTTCACTCAATTTACTCTTTTAGTTTAGCTCTTCTCCTTCGATAACTCTTCTTTCCCACACGAGACTTGGGGGAAATTTATGTGGTAAAAGTTAGCATTTCTATTGCGTGAAATACAATTCCCTTTTTAAGGAAATGTTCATCCCATTTGAATTAAGACTACTTTGGAAAAATAGCATGCAACTAACATCCCAAAATACAAAAAAAAATTTTAAAAATTACACAAAGTAAAATTGATTTTTTTTATATTTTTTCATAAAACAATTTTATAATGACTGTAAGTGTTTGAGAAATAGAATAGACATAAATAGATGAAAAGAAGTATATTATAAATTGTCTTGTATTTCATGTTTTAAAAGTATAAAACTTTGGAGTATTTATAGAGGTTAAAAGATTTCATTCAATAGACATTTAGTCTTGAATTTTGAAAGACACAAAAAATTTTATTAAAGAGATCATAGAGACATTTACCCAAAAAAAAGAAAAAAAGAGATCAAAGAGATAATACGGTTGAATTTTGAAAAAAAATGCGTTTCATGTGTAAATTATAAATTTTCAATTAAAGAGATATAATTTTATATTTTTTAAAAGATGTATTTATTCATTTCAAATGACATAATTATTAATCTTATTTTTTAAAAAATAATTTATTATTTTTTTCAAATAAACACCAGCTAAGACTTCCTTCTTTCTTGGCTATCTCGACGTTTATCTCTGTTGCTGGCTGACGGTACAAATTGGGTAACTTATAGAGAGTTTAACATCCAAAAGTCAAGAATGTGTTTGAATATATTTTTATTTTTGTATTTTTAAAATTTATTTTCAAAACTTGTTTGTAAAAGCTGTTTTCTGTTTTTCAAAAATTGTTTTTAGATTGAAGAAAAACTAAGATAGAAAGTAGTTGATATTATAAATAACAAATTTTATTTAATTACAAAATTAATATTCAAAACAAAAAAATAAATTCAAAAAATGATTAAAAATTATTTCTATTTTCTTGTTTTTAAGTTATATATTTAGAGAACAATTTTTAAAAATAAATTTTAAAAATAGATTGATAAACAGGTTCTTTTATTTTTCAAAATAAAAAGTTGTTTTTAAAAGCAAAAAAACAAACAGGCCCAAAATCTCTCCAACAGAAAAGCAAAACTAAGTAGAGGAAATGACTTGATACTAAAATCAATTTTCATATATTATAGGATATCAAATTAATAATTAAATATAATGATACATTAATATTGTCATACTAATAATTTATCACATAATTTATCCTAAAGTAAATCTTCGAAAAGAAGATGTCCATACTGGTGAGACTAAAGAATAGGGAAAAAGCTTGACACAATACAAGTAGACGCCTCACTCACGTTTATAGAAATTTTTTAAACGTTGTGAATAAGGCACTTTTTTTGTTGTGATTTTAGCAAAACTCTAAATTTATATATACATATACATATACATATACATATACATATACATATATATATATATATATATATATATATATATATATATATATATATTATACACTCATTTTACTTTAAATTTAATTATACTAAATTTTGAAATATTTCTCAAATATGTCTTTACTAAAAACTTTTTATTTGTAAACTTTTTTTTTCGTGTCTACCTTTATTTTAATATTTAAAGTGTAATAACCATTTTAGATATTTGAAATTACCACTAAACAAATAATTTAACTTTTAAATTTAGGAGTATTTTGGAGTAAAATGGGGGTGGAAACACATATAAATAAAGGGAGGATAGTTCTGTTACAAAACCATCCTTGTGACCTTTGATTATATTTGGATGGTTAAAATTAACATTCTCCTGAATAAAATTTTTAAATGAGCTTAGTGCCAGCCTTTTTAGAAAATTGAGGTGAGTCCTATGTATATATTAAAAGGGGTGGAGACATCCATATAATTTCAACTAAATTAAAAGGGCATATATGTATTTTAACCCCAGCAAACTTTTTCCACCAGAAAAGGACTCTTGGAAATTAGAGGTCAACACGGAGAGAGCAAAGTCTGGTCTTCTATTTCATAATTTCTTTTTTTTTTAATGAATGTATCATGTAGCTGATCTTATTTAATGGAATAAAATTTTATTGTTGTTGTTATTAATGAATGTATCATGACTTGCGTTGACGGAGAAAGTTAGCAATGTTCATGAACGCATCTTTCTATTTAAACCCTACAAATCATGTTCTACTTGCATCCACTTTCTATTCTTAACTACTTCTCTTTTACTTCGAATTTTTAAAGTTTCTGTCTCATCTCTTCTGAGATTTCAAATCTTAGTCTTAATACAAGGGAAAAACTCAGGGTGTGAATAAGTAAGGAGAGTTTTTTAATCATTATTATTATTATTATTCATGAAAATGTTATAGAATATCTGTTCCTTGAATAATATGTTAATCAACTAAACTGTTTATTGCTATTACGGCTAGTAATTTTTGCTGATTCTATCTTTATATTTGCAGTTATCTGATAACAACCGCAAACCACACAGCTGCGCGAAGGCACGCTTCTGTTGTTCCTTCAAATCCTCGAAGAAACGTTTGTCTCCTCACTATGAAGCACAACTTGTTGATGCTTTGCTTTTCTGTCTTCTTGTATGTCGCATCCGCTTTGAACTCTGATGGAGTGACGTTGCTGTCTCTCAAAAAACGTTGGACTTTTTCTCCTTTTCCCATCAACTCAAGCTGGAATGCTTTTGATTCCACTCCATGCTCATGGGTAGGAATCCAATGCAATAGAGCTCACAATGTGGTTTTCCTTAACCTCACATCTTATCCCATCTCTGGTCAACTAGGACCTGAAATAGGATATTTGAGTCACTTGCAGACCCTTGTATTGTCACTTGATAATTTTTCGGGTGAAATACCTCCACAATTGAGCAATTGCACTGAACTTCAGTATTTAGATCTTTCTGAGAATAGTTTCAGTGGAAAAATACCACACAGTTTGGGAAACCTACAAAAGTTGCAAAAACTTTTCCTCTATTCTAATATGTTGACCGGTGAAATTCCTAAATCCTTATTCCAAATTCCTCATTTAGAGCATGTTTATCTTGAGGAAAATAATCTTAACGGTCCAATTTCTAATCATGTTGGAAATTTGACTGAACTCTTAGAATTATCTTTATATAATAATGACCTATCAGGAATCATTCCCTCATCCATTGGCAATTGCTCCAAGTTAGAAATTTTGTATTTGACACATAACCGACTAGAGGGAATTTTGCCTAAAAGCCTGAACAATCTCGAGAATCTTGCTGAATTATATCTCAATTATAATGGCTTTCATGGTATTATTCCATTGGGTTCAGGGAAGTGTCAAAAATTATATGATTTGGATTTATCATTTAATGCATATAGTGGAGGTATTCCATCAGCCTTGGGAAATTGTAGTGCTTTGACATATTTAGTCATTGTCCATGGCAACTTGAGTGGTAGCATACCTCCATCCTTAGGCCTTCTATCTAAGCTTTCTATGCTTCGCATTTGTACGAACAATTTATCTGGAGGAATACCTCCAGAAATTGGTGATTGTAAATCTCTACAAGATTTGGAGTTGCAAGAAAATCAACTTGAAGGAAAAATTCCTAGTGAGCTAGGAAAGTTAAATGAACTACAAGTTTTGTTATTATTTTCAAATGGCTTGACAAGTGAAGTTCCTACAAGCATTTGGAAAATTTCAAGTCTTATAGAGGTGAATTTCGCAGATAACAATCTTTCAGGTGAAGTGCCACTAGAGATGACAATGCTCAAGCAATTACAAACAATATCAATGGCTGGCAATCAATTCTCTGGAACCATACCTCAAACCTTGGGCATTAATAGTAGTCTAGTTTTCTTAGCTTTTAAAAATAATAAGTTCACTGGAAAAGTTCCACCAAATTTGTGCCATGGGAAGACATTAGCATACCTAAATCTAGCTCAAAATAGATTTCAAGGTAGCATACCACATGATTTAGCTACATGTCTAACACTTAAAAGGTTAAGCTTGTCAGAAAGTAACTTAAGTGGGCTTCTTCCTAGGTTTTGGAGTAATAGAAATCTAACCCACATTAACATCAGTAAGAACAACATTAATGGAACAATCCCATCGAGTTTGGGAAATTGTATAAGTCTTATTGATGTAAATTTTTCAATGAACAAATTAGTTGGATATATACCATCTGAGCTAGGACAATTAGTTAACCTCCATAGGTTAAATCTTTTTGATAACTACTTGGAAGGCCCTTTACCACCTCAATTGTCCAATTGTGTCAAGATGGAATATTTTGATGTTGGATTCAATTCCCTGAATGGCTCATTTCCATCAAGTTTAAGAAACTGGAAAGCGTTAAGCTTGTTAGTTTTGAAGGAGAATCAATTTTCTGGTGGCATCCCATTTTTCTTATCAGAATTTAAGAAGCTTTTAGAGCTACAAGTTGGTGGAAATAATTTTGGTGGAAAAATTCCAAGTTCAATTGGAGAATTGCAAAGCTTAAGCTATGGATTGAATCTTAGTGCAAGTAAATTAGTTGGTGAAATTCCTTCAGAGATTGTGAAGCTAAAGATGTTGCAAAGTTTAGATATCTCTCATAATAATTTAACAGGAAAACTAAAAGTTCTTGAAGAACTCTGCTCTTCAGAACTTTGTTCATTAGATGAAGTCAATATCTCATACAATTCCTTTGATGGTCCTATTCCAAAATCATTGATGAAGTTGTTGAATACTTCCCCATCCTCATTTTTAAGCAATCCTGGGTTATGTGTATCATGTTTGCCACCAGATGGCATGAATTGCTATAAGAATAGCAATTTAAAGCCATGTGACAATCAATTTACTTATCGAAAAAGCCCGAGTAAAATCAAAATAGTTATCATACCACTTGGGGCTGCACTATTTCTTGTTGTTCTTTTCTTGGGTTTATTCTTCATGTTAATGTTGAGAAGATCTAAACAAGGTCGACAATCACCTTCCTTTTTAAAGAAAATCTTGAAGGCTACAAAGAACTTGAATGATGAATACATTATTGGACGAGGAGCCCACGGAGTTGTTTATAAAGCAGAACTTGGTCCAAATAAGGTTTTTGCAGTCAAGAAACTTGAATTTGCAAATCATGAGGGATCGATGAATGAAAGCATGATGAGAGAAATTAAAACCATAGGGAGGGTAAAGCATCGAAATCTTGTCAAATTGATAAATTTTTGGTTAAGGAAAGGTTATGGTCTAATCTTGTATGACTTTATGCAAAATGGAAGTCTTCATGATGTTTTGTATGAAAAAAATCCACCACCATTCTTGGATTGGAGTGTTCGTTATAAGATTGCAGTGGGAATAGCTCATGGATTATCATATCTCCATTATGATTGTAATCCAATCATATTGCACAGAGATATCAAACCAAAGAACATACTTTTAGATTCAGATATGGAGCCTCACATTGCTGATTTTGGTATTGCTACACTTTTAGATCAATCTTCTGCTTCAACTCCATCTATAGCTATTGCTGGTACAGTTGGGTATATTGCACCAGGTAATTCTATTATATTATAGTTCTTTATTTAATATATTTTTTAAGAAATTTTTTTCAAAAATCACATTACATTTACATTTTTCTTGTGATAGAGAATATACATGCTACAAGGAAGAGCAAGAAGTCAGATGTATATAGTTATGGGGTGATTTTGCTTGAGCTTTTAACTAGAAAGCAAGCATTGGACTCTTTATTTTCAGAGAATGAAAATATAGTGGGGTGGGTTAATTCTATTTGGGAAAAGACAAGGGATTTTATTGAAATTGTTGATTTAGACCTTGCAAATGAATTGATGGACTCAAATGTATGGGAACAAGTTAATGAAGTATTTTTGGTGGCTTTGAAATGCACAGAAATGGATCCAAAGAGAAGGCCCACAATGAGAGATGTTGTGAACCAATTAGTTATCATATAGTAATCAAGCTCTTGTTTGTGATATGGTTGTCTTCATTTTTCAATAAGCTCTGTTTAAGACTTCTTTGTATCTATTATGTGTTGAAAGTTATGCTTTATTGTCATAGACTTAGAATATATTCTTGTATTTCTTGTAAATTTTTATATATGTGTCTTGACACATGAGTGTATTATATATTAGAAATGCAATATATATTAAAAATAAGATTCTAAATCGAATTCTAAATATAAATCAAAAGCCATCAATTGAATAAATTATAAACCAAATATATATATCTTAACCTAATAAATATAGAAGATTCAAAATCCAATTTCAAATCCTACCTTCAATGCATATAGCACTTTTAATTATACACACACACACACACACACACACACTATCATATAAGAATATTACTTATTAACAATAATAGCATATCAAGTGAAGTTGTTATTTGTGAAAATACATATTTATATTTTATGTATTGGTTGCAATATACATTACAAGAAAAGTGGTATTTGTCTACTAACATTTTTTAATTACAAAATATACATACAGAAAGAGAGAAAACATTGTCACTCTTCTTATATTTATGTTAACTTCTTACACTTGTAAAATAACATAAAATATCTAATATTATTTCATGTAACTAAGTCAACAATTTATAAAATACAAATCCAATATATATTTGGTTTTACATACAAAGAAGAAGCTAAACTAGGATCGAACAGGAAAAAGACACACCATTCTTATCCTTTGTAAAGAAAAAGATAATATCATTTGAAATTTTTTTATGTAAATATCAATGGTGAAAATTGTGTTATAAGTTTTATTTATTTGAGAAAAAGATGAGGAAAATTTTGATTGTTGCAATTGATACTAAACTTGAGTCTATTAATATGATAGGATACTATAATAGCTGCAAGTGAGTTTCTCTTCACTTCCTAATTTTCAAATAGTATCTATTTTTCATGATTCGATATGATTTTATTTGTTAGTCTCAAAATTTTATAGTCTGAGTTTTTAGATTTCTCATTTTTTATCAATATAACTGATAATTAGAAATGCAAAGTTTTTATTCTATCAACATTATGGAAAAAGTTTAAAACATTGTCCAACAACCAACATTAAAATGTTGCTTAACATTATAACAAAGTGCTCCATGACTATAAATCTTCAATGGGCCCTCTCTCAGTTATATTATACCTTCAATGACCTAAGGCTAGAGAAGGGAAAAATATTCATTTGTCTTATCCATATTTACCCAATTAATCTTATTCAAATTAAAGTTACTACTTAAAGGTTTATAATTATGTTTAATTATTAAATATTCAATGGATCTTGAGATCTATTTAGATGTCACATAGACCTTCAAAGAGTTACAATAAATTATATAAATATTTTAATATAATATTTTTTTATTTTATAACACTAGTTTGTATAACACATAGATTTATTTCTTATAAATATTTAATGCGTTTTAATTCGATTATTTTTTGTATCACATTAGATTTATTTGAATAATATATTCCATAATTAACCTATAAATACATGAGAATCATTATTATCACATATAAGAATATTATATTAGTTTATTTAAGATAAATAATTTTAAAAATATTTAAATTTATATTAAGTCATAAAGATATTTTAAAATAATAATTTTTTTATAATATTTATTTGTACAATTTAGGAGTATTTTATAAAAATATAAATGGATAAATATTTTTTATGACATAACCCAATATAACTTATAATTGATAAAATTAATAATGATATAACTTATATTTACACTAAAGCTAGGGTGAAATAAATTAGGCTGCTTATGAATGGCCTAATGTTTGTTTCATTAAAGGCATTATTTAACTTATTTAATTAAATAAATAAATTAGGCCTAAGCTAATATATTGACATGTTTATTAAACAAATTTAACCTATTTAACTTTAAACTTGGCTTGTTGGAATATTAAACTAACTTCTTTAATATTTTTAAATTAATTGAGATAGTTTTGTTATATTTATCACTTTATAAATGTTGTACCTTCTTAAATTTAGGCACTAATCTTTCAAAAATTTTAAAGTTTGTGAGTAATAAATTTATATTATTATGTCCTTTAATATTTTTTATTTTTAATAAATATAATTTATTTTGTTATATTAAATTATTAAGAATTCAATAAAATTATATAAAAAATTTTATTTAATGTCTTATTTATTTAATAAAATTATTATTTTATCTTTTGCTAACAATCTTATTTATGGTATTTGTACTTAATTTTATAATCCTATCAATGATTCATTTAGATTTCAATAGTTATATTTAAATAGATTAATAAGCTAAGTCAATTTCTTAAATTTTGTACACAAGCCAAGTTAAGTTAAATTTTTAGCTGATAAATAAGCCACAAGCCAAATTCATGCTAAAAATTTTTGAAGTAGGTGTGGCCTATTTATATTAAGATTTGACTTGATTTGATTTAACTTGTGATATAATGGTATTGTTCTATCCTTCCTCCACTTTATTATCCTACTTACTTTTTATATTTATTATTTTATTTTTTAAGAAAAATTGTTACAACCTTTTTTCTATTTTTTTATAAACTTAAGTGGTTAAATTTATCTTACTTCAAAACTAAATTCTAGGAATGGCCTTTGGAATATTCGAACCATTTCTATTGCACTTGTAACTAATCTTCCAATTCTTATCCATCATTGTCAAAACTGAATATTATTTTTAAAAAAAAGATACAATACAAATTATGAAAAACACATGTAAATCTAATAGAGTAAAATAAATTAAAACACATCATCTATAAAAAAAAATAAATATAAGATTATTTTTATGTGCAATAATATTAAATTTTTTAATTTATTTTATTCACTTGATTAAATTTTTAAAATATCTCTTATTTTAAGAATATTAAAATAGATTGAATTCCTAAATTATTTTAATTTATTTTATCATAGAAATTATACAAAATAATATCTTAACACATATAAATGACATCATTAAAACACAAATCAAAATAACTTCTTTATAAAGTAAAAAATAAAATAAAATAAAAAAGTACATGAGTAGGATGGCACAATGCATAGTGTCATCCCATCCTTTAGCTTTCTTCTTTTTAAAAATAATCTCTCTCTATCTCTCTATTTCTTTCTCAACTTATTAGTTTACTAGCTCTAACTTCTCTCTTCATCTTTTTTTCTTTTTCATTCTACATCAAAGGTTAAGCTCTAAGACAAGATTTTTCACTCTTTCTTTTTTCTTTTATTGATTCTTTTTCCTTTTTTTTTATATCTTCAATTTCTATTCTTCTATTCTCCTTACAATACAATTTTATTGGAACAAAGTAAATTCATAATTTTTTTCAATGTAAATAAAATATCGTAATATATACTTTTAAATGAGAATAAAAATTTACTTTTTATACTTGAAATGGGATCTAAAGCTTTAAGGTGAAGAAAGTTTTAATAATATCAAGTGTGAGACTTATAGATAAAAGGGCAAAAAATGTGAATTTAATAATGGAAAATTTTGGCCTTTTTCGTTTCTTTCCCTCTTTTCTCGTTCATTTATCTTATATTTTTTCCTTCTATCTGCTTCCTCTCTTTCTTTCCAACTTTTTTTATTTTTTGAAATTCCCTCCCCCTTAAATTGACCTTCTTTACCCTTCTTATAAGAATAGACTTTGACAGCCAATCTTTCTAAAGATTTTGCATTAAATAGTTTGCAGGTGAATTCCAAACAGAAAGTATGCAGTGCATGAAAATTTTGAAAGATGAATTATAAAAAGCAGGTTAAAGGAAAAAAAACTAGTTTTTCCTCCAACTACATAATAGAGGAAATGCAATTTCGCTAAAGAAAAAACTTTTTAAGGTGCAATATAAAAGAGGTGGAAAGTGTCAACTTCTTTTCTTTTTTTTTTGAATTATTATTATTTTAATTTGCTTTTCCATTTTAGTTGAGTAATTCATTAAATTTTTTAATAGATCTAAGAATATATATGTCATTCAAAAAAAATTATTCCATTTTTTTATGTTAGCAATGTATATTTCTTCTTGAGACATTTTACATTTTTTAATCAAAATTAGGTGCCAACAATGGCATATATACTTAGTTTTATAATCCTATCAATAATTTGTTTAGATTTCAATAATTATGTTTAAATTAATTAACAAGCCAAGATAGGCTTCTTAAATTCTATAAACATGCTAGGCTAAGCCAAAATTTTCATTTACAAATAGGGCACAAGCCAACCTAAGCCAAAAAATTTTGAAGTAAACTTTGCCTATTTATGTTAAAGCTTTGTTTGACTTGACTTATTTTCCCCTATCTTCAATCATACCACTCAGCATGTAATCACCATTGCTAGACCACTTCAAGAGTTAACTTTAGACTAAAGCAAGTGAATAAAAGGCTCCATTTTAAGTCACATACACAGTACCAAACAACTCTATAATACAATTAAAAAAAATCTTTCAAAATTTGATAAAGATTCTAACATTAGTCCAATCTATAAAAGAAGGGAGACTGACAATATTCTTATCAAAGTTATCAACATTATCTTCATGCCTTTCAAAGGCCATTTGAAATTTCTATGTAGCTTCAAGTATTAAGTATGTTGAATCCATCTAGTTGGAAATATTAAGACATACTAAGCTTGATGAGGCAATCTTACATTGCTCAATACAATGCTTGAATTTTGTAAGCCTAAATGAGGAAGACCAAATCTATCTAATAGCATTACGAATAATAGAAATGGAAGTAAGCATATCTTTCAATCCTTTATTGACAATCAGATTAACTATATGTACATAACACCTACATGAATATGCTACCTATCTAAGACCTAACCTACTAGCATTCTTAATCTTTTTTGCTTTCAAGTATGAAATAGAAACATCATTTAAGCTTGCATTTGTTTTAGTTACTATAAAGATGCTCTAAATTGCCCATTCATGCAAACATGACTCTATTTGATTCCCAATTGTTTCTCCTTTAGGATTAGTATATTTGTGAAAGTTAAAAAATCATTTTTTGTAGTATCTATTTATTATCAATGAAATCTGCGGCTAAGATCTTGTAGTTTAAATTTTAGAGTGATGTCTAACAATTTGTTGCCAGACAAATCCTATCATAATTAGAGTGCAAAAAATTTTTCAATTTCAATTTTTTATCTAGGTAAAATTAGTAGCAATGCTAAGTTACAATGTGTTTGCAAGGTAGGTGAAATTGTGCCTAATGTTTTAAACATAAAAACTTAAACACCTACTGCTCTACCACTTTAAAGGATTGTCCATCTACAATGATAAATGTGAATAAAACCATCCTACATACAAAAATATCACATTTTTCTTGTGTAATTACCGTGTTAGACCTATCCTTTTTTTGTTTGAAATTGAATAATAGACTATTTAAGATCAAGTATTAATGCATCTAGGAGTCTAGGACAAGTAATAAACATTCATATTAGTGGTGCCATGATTCTTAGAGTAACAAAAATAATACTTAGCACAATAGTTACAAGTAGCTATTGATATGGTGTTCTTAGTGCTTGGAACTATAGTGAAATGGTCCCATGCCATGATAGATTTTTTGGTCCTATTTGCATTGTTTTGCCTCCTTGCTTTTGGCTTAATCTTGACAAGGCTAAGTAAGTTAATACTTTCCTTTCCTTTCCTTTTGGATTTAGCTTTGGCTTGCTTTGTAGAAGGTCCAATTTCATGATTTTGTATTGGTGGAGGTTAGTTGAATTGTTTGTTGGTTCTTTATTAGGTTTGGGGTCTTTTAATGGACTTATGTTACTTGAAAATAGAAACAAATGAAACATACCAATGTATTAATCTATATATACACAATGCAATCTAAATATTGTAGAGAGAAGTAGAGATAATGATTGTACACATATCATAGGTAGCATGAACCAATACTGGACTTTTATGTATTAGACAACAACCAATTGCAACAATATCAACTAAAACATTCATAAACAACAATAAATAATCAAGATGTCTATTATAAATAGTGGAAATTATACATATATACATATATATATATATATATATATATATATATATATATATATACATATATATATAAGTTACAAAATGCAATTCAGACAAATTTTCACAAAAATTGCAAGGCATATATAAATATAAGTTACAAAACGAAACTTAAACAAATTTTTAATCAAATTTTAATGGCTAGAAGTAAATGCAAAAGAATTACACAAAAATCAAAATTTGAAATATGGGAAAGATTTGCAGAAAAAATGGAAAAGAAACATGCAAAAGTTACTTAAGCCTTGAAGTGTGATATTCATTTTTGAATTGTTATAGAAAAAAAATTAGATTTTTTCACAACATATTAATTTAAATTGATTTGTTCAAAACTAGGACAATGCTACACACAATGAGGGTTTCAAACCCATTTCTAAGTTGTAGTCAGATCAAAAAAATAGGGAAGAAAACAAAGCACTTAGGAAAATTTGAAAAGTAGAATTATATTAACTTGATATTGTTGGGAATGAATAACTTGAAAAAATCATTTCAGCCTTGGTTCTTTATATAATAAAATTACAGTCAATACATTTTAATGTTAGCAAATAAAATTCCTAGAATTATGTCTAAACATCTTCTCATTTATTCTGATTACTAACTAATTATAACATAGACAACTAATATAAATTAATCACATTTATTACTATTTAACAGCTCATTTTATTTAGTATATGAAAGAAATGTCAAAATTTGTAGCAATTTGCTTCAGTATTCTTCATATTTTTCAATTGGACCCAGTGACATTGAGGGTTTTTAAAATTTCAAAAACCTTTTTAAAAAATGTGAAACATAAGTTAAAACATTGTATTCCTCAGAAGATTTTGTGATGTGACAACAGCAAGATGCAGCATATTAACTGACAATCACCTAAAAAATAGAAATGTTAGGGGACGGTTCTCTTTGTATGTAATATATAAAATAAGAACTCAAAAAATTAGCATAATAAAATAAACAAATATAAAAAATAAGTTAAATCATTATCAAATACCTCACTTCATTTAGCACTTATTAAGAAGATTATTATCTGAGAATCGTCCGGAAAATTATAAGAATTAGAGAGCAGTGTGTTAAGATTAGCAAATAAACTTGGATTAACAAAATATTAAGGATTCGTTTGGTTCAGGGTAATTAAAATGGAGAAAGGGAATGGGAGATATTTATTCCCTTTGTGTGTGACTGAATTAAAAAAAATTGATTCTCTTTTAAATGAATTTATCCCAAATCAGGACACAATGATTTCCCAACCCCCTAAGGAATCTCATTCCCTTATTTTAGGTTTTGCGTGAAACCAGCAGCAAACCAGCTGATCTCTCTCATCACTCTCGCAAACGGCATCGGTACTTCTCCTCTCTTTCTCACACACTCTCTCTCTCCTGCTTTATGCTCCATCATTCTTTCTTGCCCACTCATTCGTTCTGTTCCGAATCCTTTTGTTGTTTTTTTGGTTAATCTCTCAGTCATTCTGCAAATATATTAGCAGAATAGGTGCTCCCAATCATGCTTCATTTCGTTCTGTTCTGTAAATATATGAGCAAAATAACTGCCCTCAATCGTTCTGCAACTATTGTTTTTTTTCTTTTGTTCGTGAAATTCGTTAAAAAAAAACCAGAATAGGTGCCCCCAATCATGCTTCATATCTTCGATTTCTATTTTCTTACTATTGATTTGTGTTATTTTCACTAGTCAATGTACTTTTCTTGTAAATTAATAATCTTATTCTCCAAAACCAGAAACAACACACCGCAGAAAACCAGAAAGCAAAAACTAAGCAATATCCATTGTTATTACATGTTACTCTAATTATTGTTTTGTTTCTAGGAAAATCTGTCAATTTTAGCTTTATTTATATTCAATTTTAGCTTTATTTCATACATGAATTGTGTCCCCTCTTCTAATCTCTATGTTTTAAGAACTACGCAATGAAATATATGCTGTCTTTGTGCTGAATTTTATTGGATGTTTCTGCTGTCCATTAAGTAATAGATAAGCTTTTTAAGGAAATGCATGAAAACTAGACAAAAATGTGCCCTTTGGATTCTTGAGCGATTCAGCTATTTCAATTTTGGCATTTTGAAGCGTATTATGTAGCAGATATCAAACATTCGTTTAAGATTGTAGCAGTCGGCATTAGCTTGGAACTGCTTTGTTCGTAATAGCTGAAGCATGTGTTAATACTTTGCCACTGAACTGAATTGGCAAAATACAGCCTACGCCTCTTTTAATATATGATATTCCCTTATTGATAGAGTTTTATGATTGATTTAATATATGCAACGGTGATTTATATAATTATACAAGGTGAATTTTAGATGTGATTTAGTACAAAAAATTGGTTGATTCCCCTTTACTGAACCAATAAAGGGAATCAGAAGGAATTCCATTTCCTTTTTTATTTGAACATAACAAATTGAATAATCAAAAATTATTTCTTTCCTTTTTTCTTACTTCCCTTTCTTATTTCACTTCCTTTCCTGGTTTAAACTAAATGCCCATAAAAGTTGAAGAACAGTGGCCTATTACAAGCCAAGGGACCCAAGGAGAGATCAAGCAGAAGGAATATAAAGGTGGAACTGTGGATCGAGGCTGCAGTCTATGATCAAAACACAGTAGAATCAGCACCGTTGAGCCTCGTGGGAGAAATGGCTAGAGCAAACAGAAGTTGAATGATCGAGAGGGAAACTCTAATTTTTGGTTTTTTATATCTTGCAAAAACGACGTTATTTAAATAGGATGTTAAACCAAAAAAAGAAAAAAAATCAAAGGGTAAATCAGGTTCGGGCCTTCGCGTGTAAGCAATAGGTGACCCGAGCCTAACCGCATACACCCTTATGAGGCTGCCATCCATTCATTTAGGCTCGCTTTTTCCACCCAACTCGACCCAACCACCAAAAAATGGACAGTTTTGGAAGGGTATCTGTGGGCCGAAAAATCTGCTCACCCCTCATACAAAGAACGCCTGAATATAATTTATATTTGATATATAGTAGATCTCAAATTTAGACACAATCATAGATCTAAACGTATTTATTCTAAAATACCCAATTTTATGAAAATTTAAATTTAATGGACAAAAGTAAATATTATTGTAAATAAAATTAATTTGTGTGATTAAGGAGACATAAATAACATATTTTATGTGATTAAAGAGAAAATTTTTGAATAAAATATTTGATGCAATTAGAAACAAAGACTATTATTAAAAAAATGGGAATGAAAAACAATGAAAATTACCAAAAATGCCAATTAAATAACTCTTTAATACAATCGATGTAGTGCCTAAAGGTGGAACAAGAGATGAAATAATAAGTAGAAAAACTAACAAGGCAACTGATTGCCAAGAAATTTTGAATAAATAAGATGTAATAATTGAGCTATAAATTTTCAGCTTTGAATTGATTTAACATCATAATTTTATTTATTTAAAATGATTTTTTAAGTATAAAAAATAATTAATTTTGTCAAATTATAGAAATTTACACTAATCAAGGTGAACTATTAAGTACAAAGTCAATCATCATTGGTAAAATGTAATTTTCTCTAAATATTATAAAAAATACCACTTAAGTAATTTTTTAATAGAATGCATGGAGAGGGAAAAAAATAAAAAGAAGAAATGAGAGATGGAAAAAAAAGGAGAAAATCAACAAGGTAGGAGAGTGCTAGAAAGCTTGCCTTAAATAAATGAGAGAGTTGATGAGCAATGGTATAAGGTTTAGACTCGTGTTCTAAAATGTCTAATTGAAAATTTTATAAAACTTGTATATAGAGAAGAGAGAGGTAGAAAAAGGATAAAAAAATGGAGAATGGGGTAGGAGATGAAAACTTAATAGGGATATGTAGAAAACATCTATTAATATCTAAATGTAAATAGAATGAATCAAAATTGAAGCATACCTTTTACCATTGACTCTTACTTTTGGATAGTGAAAAATCTTGTTAACTGCCTACAAGTGCTTCTAGGTTCTTAATAATACACAGATGATGGTGTATGTGTGTTCTAAATTGTCTTTTTCACATAATTGAACCTAGGGACTTATGGGTTTATATATAAATCACACGTTACAAGCTTCTTCCATCAAGAAGCTGTGTAATCTAGTTTTTTTGAAGATTTTATAGGCCATTCTAACAATTTTAAAGCATTGGCAACAAACTAACCAACCAACGTTTTAAAATGGTTTCATTCTCTCACCTAGTCCATAAAAATAAAAATACTCCAAAGAAGAGAAAACTCAATGAACGAATCACAGTGGTAAATCTTCTATATGTGAGTATTACCTCCTATGTATCACGATACATTTTGGTTTCTCAACCCACTATAACTTAATGAATAAGTCTTATACTTATCTTAAGTCTTCCTGATGTTGTTTTTCTCTAAACATAAATGTATACACTAAAATGAGAAAAACAACTTAAACTGAATAAAAGCTTTGTTACAAATATATATTATATATACATTAAAGACTCAACATGGTTCTAAGTCCCATCCTGAATACATGATCCTTAAACACTGATGGTGACATGCCTTTTATTATAGGATATATTATCATCAACTCAGTGCTAATATGTTTAATGGTGACTTTATTTTCCTTAATATTTTTTTGAATGGCTAAATACTTGATGTTGATGTGTTTATTTTGATTTCCACTTTTATCATTCTTAACTAGAAAAACTACAACTAAATTGTCATAATAAATCCTCAATAGCCTAGAAATTGAATTCTAAACCTAGAAATAAAGCTCTTTAACCATACACCATGTAAAGTTGCTGTAGAATAAGATATAAACTTAACTTTTATTGTAGAAGTAGCAATTAAGGTTTGCTTTGCACTCCTTTAAAACACAACTTTACTAACAAAAATAAAAAATGTACCTTGATGTTAATTTTTGTGAATAAACTTATCCAATAAAATTAGAGTCTGAGTAACCAATTACCTTAAGATTCTTAGTTTGTCTGTACATCAGTATGTAATACTTGGTACCTTTAAGACACCTCATCACTTTCTTTGCAACTCTCCCATGATTTATTTCTAGATTACTTTGATATCTCCCTGACATTCCAACCGTGAATGCAATGTTAGGTCTTGTACAAACTTGAGCATACATAAGGCTTCCAATAGCTGAAGCATATGGAATGTTTTACATTTGTTCTTTTTCTAAATCGTTCTTTGGTTCTAGATTACTTTGTTATCTCCCTAACATTCTAACCATGAATGCAATGTTAGGTCTTGTACAAACTTGAGCATACATAAGACTTCCAACAGTTGAAGCATATGGAATGTTTTACATTTGTTCCCTTTTTAAATCGTTCTTTAGGCATTGATTTAAATTGAACTCGTCACCCTTTACAATAGGTGCTACATTTGGTAAACAATCTTTCATCCAAAATCTTTCTAAGACTTTATTGATATAGGTTTCTTGTGATAGATCTAAAATACTTTAATTTCTATCCCTATGGATCTTAATGCCAATTACATAAAATGCTTTATCCATATCTTTCATGTCAAAATTCTTAAAGAGAAACTATTTTGGCTTATATAACAATCCCTTTATCATTAGCTATAAGTAATATATTATCCACATATAATACAAGAAAATAGATTTTATTCCCACTAACCTTTTGGTATATACACTAATCCATGATATTTTGCACAAATCCAAATGAAGAGATAACATCATAAAACTTAAGATACCATTAGCGAGATACTTGAATCAATCTATATATGGATTTCCTAAGCTTGTGTACCAAGTACTCACCAGCATTAGAGAAGAATCCTTTAGGTTGTTTCATATATACCTCTTCCTCTAGATCCCTATTGAGAAGTGTCATCTTTACATCCATTTAATGCAGTTCTAAGTCAAATTGGGTAACCAATATCATTATCACATGGAAGGAATCTTTCTTAGATATAGGAGAAAATGTCTCCGTGTAATTGATTCTTTCCTTTTGAGTGAATCTATTGGCCACAAATCTCACTTTATATCTCTTGATGTTATTTAATGAGTCCTTTTTTGTTTTATAAAACTATTTACATCCAATAACCTTAACACCATTAGGCAAATTGACAAGATCCTAGACTCCATTGGACACTATAGATTTCATTTCTTCTTTCATGGCATCATACCACATTTCAAAATCTCTACAGTTGATGGCTTGTAAAAAACGTCTTAAAGTCATTTTTAGTTCCTATATTGTAGTTAGACTCTTGTAAGTATATAGCATAGTCACTAGGAATTGCTAACCTCCTTTCCCTAGTTGATCTTCTCAATGTTGGGTTAGCATCCTCTTGGGGAGTGTGTTCCTCAACTAGTTGCTCAATAATTTCTAGTAATTATTCAACAATTAGATCAATTTGGTCATGGCTAGCTAGTTGTGGATCCTTAATGATTAGTTATTCAATACCCATTTGTATCTAAAGGGTTTGGATCACAACTAATCTATCACTTGATGTGGAAGCTTGAGAACCAAAATGATCATGTTTAGTGTCTAGATATTAAGTTTGATCACTCCTATTGATTAAGTCATTCTTAAGAAATTTTGCATTTCTTGATTCCATAATCCTAATGTTGTGAGATAAATAATAGAATTTATATCATTTAGACCTTTCAGCATACCTAATGAAGTATCCATATATGGTTCTTAAGTTCAACTTCTTTTCTTGTGGATTGTAAACCCTAACCTTAGATAGGTATTTCCAAATGCGTATATGTCTTAAACTTGATTTCTAACCTCTGAATAACTCAAATGGTGTTTTTTTAGTAACCTTGGTTAGAACCTGGTTAAGGATACACACAATTATCTTAAAGGCTGTAATCTATAAAAACTTAAGAAGCTTAGAGCTGCAAGCATGCTCTAAACCATGTCCAACAAAGTCTAATTTCTTCTTTTAGTTACACTATTTTGGCTTGAAAACCTAGGCATGTTGTATTAGGTAATAATCTCATGCTCTTGAAGAAATCTAACAAATGAACTTAATACTTATCTATTTTCAGTGTATCTATCATAATACTTACCATCCCTATCTAATCTCATTATCTTAATTTATTTATCACATTATTTCTTTACTTTTACCTTAAAAACTTTAAAGGCATTAAGTACCTTATTTTTATTATTCAACAGATAGAGATATTTGTATTGTAAGTAATCATTAAGAAAGATGATAAAGTATTTTAGACTACTAGAATCCAAATCTGGACTGCAAACATTTGTATGTATAATTTCTAAAATAGTAGTACTCTTCTTGGCACCTTTCTTAATCTTGTTAGTCTACTTTCTTTTAATGTAGTCTATACAGGTATTAAAATCAATAAAATTAAGTGCATTAAGTATTCTAACTTTTAATAACCTTTTCACTTTTTCTATTGAGATATAACCTAGCTTATAGTGCCACAACATAGAGGAATCTTCATTAGTAACACACCTTTTAACATTTATGCCACTAGAAACATGCATTGAATCATTAGATGTACTATCTTGTAATTGAATTCGAAAAAGGCTATCAAAAATAGTACCATTGCTAATAAGATTAGATTTATAAAATAATTTAAACATATTTTTTAAAAATTCAAAAAAGTATCCAAAGGGTAAAAGTTTTAAAACAAAAATTAAGTTTCTAGAGAAACTTGGTACATAAAAAATCCTTTTCGAGATCAAATTAAAGTCAATATCTAAAACTAATATGCAAGTTCCTATAGCTTTGACTAGTGAGCTTATCTTGTTACTTGAATAGATGTATTGTTCATTGCCTACTAACTTTCTTTGGTTTAGAAAGCCCTACAAGGTGTTAAAGATATAGATTGTAAAGCCAAAATTAATCCACCATGTGTTACTACTAACATATATTATATTAGATTTATAACAAAAGTATAAGATTGAAATATCTTTCTTTTCAAGCCAGGCCTTGTGTTTGATGCAATCCTTCTTTGTGTGTCCTTTCTTTTTACAAAAGAAATACTTAGACTCCTTCTTTATGTTAGTTTAAATAAATGTATTACCCTTACCTTTTAGTTTGCTTATTTGTTATTCTTTCCTTGTGTTATCATATATGCACTTTCTCCCATTTCTACTACAAGCCTTCTTTCTTTCTATATACACATGGATAGAAGTTTATTTATTATCCATTTCTCCTTATGTATGCTATAAGAAATCTTTGAAAGGTTTATACTAAGGTAGTAGAGAATTCAAGATATAGTGCACTAGGAAGGACTCGGATATCTCAACCTTAAGCGTTTTCAATTGAGTCGCCATATCTCTTATCTGCATAATGTGTTCTTGCACACATATTATGCTAGTAAGTTTTATGGATGATAATCTTATCATTAGGGTGCTTGCCAAAGCCTTGTTTGAGATTTCAAACTATTCATTGATAGCTTTGAGCAAACTTCAAACATTCTAATGTTTTCCAATAGACCCATGAACACTAGTAGATATTTTGATTTTGATATACATCATGTTAAGGTGATTTAATTACTTTTAATGTTCATAAAGTGCTATTGTAGATGCATTGCTAGTGTTCATGGATTTAAGAGGTTCATCTTTTCTAATCGCATCATCAACGTCCATCCACCTTAATGGGAGAAGAATCTTCTCCTTCCATATCTTATAGTTATCACTCTTCAATTTGGAAACTTGAAAATTGGAGATATTCAAA